>JAODKE010000088.1:2862507-2875656 GCA_026779605.1 Mormyrus hasselquistii
AACAATCAAATGATGACAACCGCACCGATCATAACAGAAGTTGTGATTATTATTATTATTATTATTATTATTATTATTATTATTATTATTATTATATAGAACAAGTATTTATCCAACACGGAAATATGCATTCAAAAGGAACCTGTAATTTTCATCTCAATATTGCTATTTGCCATTTAACGGGGGAAATTGTTGCTATTCTACATCCGTTGTTTAATTAAGCTGTTTCCGAAAGCTACAAATTTTCGGATTGTTTTTTCCCGGAAACTAAACTAACTACCGTGACATTTTGAAAATAGTGATTACATTAAAATATTCCACCCTATCCACAACCAGACTGTTCTTACGCGCATCAATTTTTAAAATACGTTTTATATTTTTATAAATTTGTATGTATTTTACATACTACTTCTTTCTAAAATTAGGGGAAAAAAGGTTTGTTTGTTTTCAAAGTAAAAAGTAATGCGAAGACAATAATATTTATCTATAGGTGTTTATATAGCGCCTTAAAAACAATTTGGATTAAAATACATAAAATAAGATTTTTTAAAAATAATATTTATCTTGACTCGGCACATTGTATGTTGTGGGTTTATGCTTGGCTAAATATTTTGCAAGTGCACGCAATTATTTAAGCGTCTGGAGATTTTTATATATTTCATACAACATACAATTCAATGTCCAGTTTCTATATATATATTTCCCAGATAATCACATTTTCCACTGGATATAGATTTCCACTGGATAGATTACTGTATAACGTATCGTTTAATAAAAACAAATTAATTAGAATAAACTTTGTCTATAACTATGTTTTGTAGTTTTGTAAACATAGCCTGAACGCATGAACACTATACAGTAATTTCGTTGCTAAGTATTTTCGTTGACAGCCATACAATTACGCTTTATTTTCCTAATGAATAATGAACATTCAATTCGAGTAGAGCAGCGGAGCAGATTTCACGAGTAAAGGGTCGTCTCTTCGGTAGTAGATTTTACAGTAAGTGTGGTTCTAAAAAGAGCACTCGAGTCTGTAAATACGCCAGTTAGATTAATGGGGCACCTGAAGCTGACGGGGCGAGACATTAGCTATGAACTCAGCTATCGCTCGCGTGCGGGAATAAGGCCCCAGGGACAAATTTCGCGGTTATTTGGCTGGAAGTAAAACACTAACAATTAGTTCGGCTACTGGTAATGGATTTGCTCTGGCAGTTTCACTCATTTTTTGGGGGAGACTGCTAAAAACATGAAGAATAGACGGATTTTAACTGCAAAATATTCATATTCAGTCTTCACGGACTTCAGTGGAGTTAGTGCCTTTTATGACGGTTCTTCATTTAATAATGTCATCTCTGTAATCAGTTCCTCAAACTTAACTAGAAATAAAATCATATTGTTTGGTGTTCAAATTGGACACAAGCACACACTTAATGGTGCATCAACGGCAATGGATAAACGACTACTTATTCATTTACATATGAATGTTATCTTACCAGTACCGGGCCCTCGGATCGGTAACGTCGGCCGGCTGTGCAGCGTGTGGAGCATCGTGCTGTCAAACGGCCCTCCCGGCCAGGCCGTGGACAGCTGCGGCGCCACATAGGGCGAATAGGGGCTCGGGTAGGTTCCATTGAGAGGTCGCGTAAGGCTGTACTGGTCTCTGCCGTTCACATTCAGATGATTACCGTAGCTGCTGTCTCTGGAAGTCCCATTGTTCATGGGCGGACTGGGAGAGTAGGGAAACCGGTTGGAGGCGTGCGGACTCTCGGTGCTGTAAGACGGGCTTTCTGGGGCAGGTTGAGACCAGACTGAGTGATTGGTGACCGCGTGACTCGTTTGCGATGCTCCGGTTCCCTGCATGTAAGGCAGGCTGGACATCATCGGTCCCACCCGGGACGTCGGTACGTACACCGGGGACGCGGGAGTGGAGTGCATGTAGCTGGCCGCAGGAGCGTCGTATCCCGCCTGAGTCTGGGCTGCCGCAATGGCGAGCGTTTGATACATGTCGCTGGGGTCTACAATTAAGCCACCCTTGTGGCCGGCGCTGGAGATGATGAGTTTGTTTGCCTGGTCTAAATCCGTGAAGAGCGTGATGTCCTCCGAGCCGGGCAGGGTGTTGCCGGGATGTCCGAAGTGAACGTAGGAGTGTAGGGACCTGCCCTCAGGGCGTCGGTTTCCCACGGTGTCCAGATGAGCTTGCGGCGATGACCTCAGGTCCTCCGAGGCGTGCCGGTCCCTCCTGTCAACGTGCAGGTAGCTCTGCTCAGCCGGGGACGCTGGGCTGCTGGAGACTTCGCGCTTAACCATTGACCAGCTGTTTTCTCCCAGGTCCATTCAGGAACCGGTTTATACACTGGGGTTGAGGAAATCGGAAAGGAAAACCCTGCGGATGGCACGATAGAGAGAGATGAATACACCGCTCACCTAGATCCAACTATCAAAAGAGCGCTCCTTGAAAAGACATTATCACACATATGGCAAAACCCTAATGAACTAACTGAAAAGTTTTTTTTAAAACGAAAAAGTTCGGTTTTGCCGAATTAAAAAACAAAACAACAAAAAAAAAAACAGCAAAATGATACTAAAAGTCTGCGCATAGAATAATCACGATCAAAATGTCATTCTCAGCGTAGAGGAAATGCGAGTTTCTGTTCGCAGTCACTTCGATTTACTTTCCCGATGACAAACTCACCTTCTGGATCTGTACGTACCCGGGAACCTCTAAGTTCCCTGCCACGCTATGCTTTACTTTCATCTTTAGAAGATGAATATCCCCGCAGATTTATTAAAATAAAACTCTTTTCGGCGACATACGTAATACACAACTTTTAGATAACGCTCTCCTTACTACGCTGAAACTCATCAAGAATCCCGACAGGCGTGACACTGCACTATACAGCGCTGAAAGCATCTCCAGCGGAATAACTTTGCCTTAAGTCCCGTCCCCTCTCTTGAGATAGGTTCATCATAATTACCAAAAAACCCACAACGCTATAGATAGGAAACAAAATGTCATATGTCTTTGCAGCAAATAGATAACCACGTGATAAGACCCACAACAGATAAGAGCGAGAGGCAGGATAACGGTGACAAAACAATACCCGAAATGATTTAGCTTTTTTCGCAGCTGGCTCGTTAAGCGGTCAAGGAAACCAGATGTTTCACCCGTAAAGAGGGGAAAAAAAGTAACCAAAAGCGAAGTGCAGAAGAAAACTACATCAGACCTATTGGTTGTGTGCCATCAGCGGCTGGTTGAAGTATTCCACCCTTAGATGTAGCTGGTCTTTGCGAGGATACGGAATGAAAGGGCGGCTGCCGTCGTGACTGAGTTTAAGAGAGGAGGCGCCTCTTGTAGCTGCAGTGAGAAACTGCAAGCCGGCCCCTGATTGGATTCAAGTTGAGCAAACACATCAGCTTGACGGGGGTGCTAGCCTCGGCGATCAATCAAAGAGAAAAGCAGGGCGCAGTCCGATCAGCACTAAAAATGTCTGAAATGGGACATTCATTTTTAAAAACTCTCATTGTTAAACTGCGGACCAAAGTATTATGGAATTTAGAGTATCCGGGCAGCAAATGACCTAAACCACAGGTATATGGTAATATTACAGAAAACCATAAATTAGGCCAACACCATGCACACATATAGGCCGGCGTGTTTATAAAAAATATGTACTTTAAAAAACATGCAAAAATACCATAGTAACTGTGGGTTTTAACTACATAGACCTATACATTTTAAATAATGCTGTTTTGTTATATAGCGAAAACAACAGATTTGGCTGTTGTGTTTTGTATAAACGGCGCCTTCGGGTGCCGGCCGGGCGCTAAAACGTATGTTAACACCCGACCCGACGAAAGTGACAAAATTTTCAGACAAAACCAATATTTATAAAATATGGATAGAATTAAAGTCAAACAACAAGAACAACAATAATACAATGTTAGCTTTTTCCCGATTCCAATATATACATATGCCTGTATATCCCTCTTATTCTGAGTACATAAATACACAAATAAAATGATTCAGCCGTTTTTAAACACATTAAAAAATAAATAAATTAAGGTGAAGCAAAGGAATTTGATAAACGATACGATTGTAATTACCGAAATAATGGAGATTAACATTTACTTTCGCAAAGGCCTCCAAATCTGTCGCTTTAATGCAGTTTAATATCAAACTATGATTTAATCTCCGTCGTTTTCTGTTGTTTATTTACTTAGTCATTTGTTGACTCTGAAAGAGTTTGCTTTCTTTGGGTTCGTTATGTTAATCAAGACTGTGCCGCTAATTCGTTTACCTAAGTTGAGCACTTTAAAGGGTCTCTACCCATGGAATCAACAACTCTCAGCGTGAAGCGTGTATTTTGAAGGTATTCGCTTTGAACGCGGTGCTAATTCATTCACCTAGAATATGCGTTACACTCAGAAGTGATCAACAGAGACGAGGTGCCAATTAAATTATTCATGGCGAAGCCATCAGCGGTCGCCCCGTTCAGTCTCTTAGGAAAGCTGGATTTCGTACCTATGCCCAGAGTGAAACCGAATTGTTCTTTGTTCTCCTTGCACTTAGGCCATTAAACAAACTGGAGTGCGTCCCGTAATAACTGCATTTAGGGGTAAACTGCAGGTCACGGAGTTTAGCCGTATTACCTAACAGAGAGTCGGATTCGGGAGGCTAATATTTGCAAGATGTTTGCCTTTTCCCTATGCGATTGTGGTTTAAACTGACCCATCTTTTACATTTTAAAAAGAGGCATAATCTAATTCACGAGCTAAAAGTTGAATGGTAGAGACATTTCTAATGGGAACAATTTCGCCTTTGGTCCCAAAGCTTGGGAAAGACAATACAGTTATGGGAAGAGTTTAATTCCAAGCTACTTTTGTTTCTATTTAATAATACATTTAATGGGTATTGTATGCCATTAATAATGCAATGATGATTAAACTATCGGCGAGATTCTGTTGTCATTGAAATTGTGTGTACGATATATTTTGCTATATATATTCACACAGTTTTACAGATAAATAAATCACGTCACGCATTTTATGTAATTTCATTTATTTTCTGTAGTAGGTCCGGGATTCACAGGCCGGGCGTCACTGTCCATCCACTGTCCCGTGAGACAAACGAGGTGTTTTCCTTCAGCGTGTCTCTTTGACAAAAACTGTTAAAGAATGGCTTGGAGTGAAGGAGCCGCGCTGTCTCCCAGCCCGCTATCTTCACATTAACCAGGAACGGTCTGGGCTGGCACCGACAGAGCAGATAACCAGAGAAGGAGAAATGAGTCACACAGGCAGGGGTTCATCTACGGGATAAGTGAAATCCAGATATTTTTGGACCAGAACTGTGTCTTTGCTTCGGCACCTTTATTTGTAAACATGCGGATCTAGTTTCACACGGAATTTTCTTCAGTTTATCGATACTAGCCTATGCATATATATATTACGATACGCGTTTATTGGTTGTCATTTAAAATAAATAAGCAATTGTTATAAATGTTTTTTTTCTTTATAAATGCCTATACGTTGTTCATTTTAATAACAACAGTGATTTATATAATTCTTAATCCATCCTTATGGATGCAAAAGTTATGATTAAAGTAATTTTAAGGTACCGAACAGGCCTAGCCGTCGATATAAATGAGCAATTATAGAAATTATATAAAGAGTGGCGATAATCATCATAATATTATGATAATAAATAACTTTTTTTTACACAAACACAGAAATACAGTTTTTTTTCAGTGAACATCGAATTACACACATCAACGACATGTGATTATATTACTATACAAATACATTAATAATTGCTTGGTAGCACTCAAAATTTAAAAAAAGTGTTTGGATGAAAAAAAAAGTTTGCAAAAGGAAGAAAAAAACAAACAATATTACTTGCATTACTTGCATCATATGCTTACAATAAATGTAATTCATCGAAATTAAAATGGAAAAATACATGAAATATGCAGCTGCTAGTGTTGATTAGGTTAATTTGACAAGATTCACGTAAACATTTGAATGATAGGTATTATTATATACTTAAATGGATGATTTAACATTTGCTGTAAAATTGTAGAACTGTATTTTTTATGCAACACAATAACCGAAACGCGTAAGACAGGCCTAACGATTTCTCCTATCTCTTTCATTACATAATAGCATCTACATGCACAGCCACCGAATGTCACTGCCCTATATGTACAAAGTTGATAATGATTATCTCCCCGAGTCGCATTTTGTGATACTGAAATGCCAGAAATGGATTTCCGATTATACAGCACCCAGTGTTAGAAATTAGGCTGTTTCGCTGTTCGGTTTAAGATAAGATAGAATATTTGCAGAAGAGCTTATTAAAAGACTGAACCACCGAATATACGACGTTATATAAATAGGTTACTACCTATGCTGTCACTCTGTGATGTACTGGCTATTCTGATTTAAAGTCCCTTTGAACGTAAAGGCTAATATTGCAGATGGATATTTTAACCTTCTTCGTGTCGCGGTTGGGCAACTGTCTCTACGCTCTTGCAAACTGTAAGTTTAAAATTTATAAAGCAGAAGCTGGAGTATTTTCAGCGCTTACTCAAATACGTTTTGGTTTGTACTGGTGTGTTAGATGTCCATTCCTCCACGCAGGTAACCTTAACGCGTGATTAACGAGGCTCTTGAAATGCGAGCATCTCGCAGAGCACAATGAACGCCGTTTGATGCAATTTAGATGCAGATACAACAGCGTATACAGACCGACAGATCATTCAGGTGTTGCCGTAAAGTTACTGTCTAACATCCAATTTGCATGAATATTTTTTGGTGTATTAATGTATTTCGTTAAGTGAAAGTATTGGGTTAAATAATTAGTAATGCAAAATTAAACTAAATATTAATTTATCTAACAATTAATATATTTCATTACGCTAAGTGATCTTTTAGTCTCTTTTAGACCCTTTAGATCTCTTTTAGTCACGTTCTTTAAACTATTATTATTATCATAATAATTATTGTTATAAATAATAATAATCATTATAAACGTAATAATATTTACATTTTGAATAATATTATAAGCGTTTGAGGTTCACAGGTTGATACTCGAATATGGATTTGTGATTGACAGGAGCGAGTCAGTCAGCAATGTCTGAGTACTGACGCCTATCTTCATTTTGACAATGACGCCTAAATGGGAGGCCTGTTTGATCAGCCCGACCTCTGTCCGTGAATTAAATTTATGATTTTAAATCACGGATTCGCAATTATTGGCAAAATAACAGTACGCACTTTCACAAACTGATTGATAAAATAAAAGAACATTAATCTACATTTCATGAAGAACTTCGATTTCGTGAAAATCGAAAAATGTTCAATCTTTCGCCGAAATAAAAGTTAAAAGCTTTTACTTGCAGTAAAAGAGAGTGAGCAGTATTACCGCGCTTTCGCAAAGCAACGATGGCGGCAATTTAACGAACGTTTTAAAATAGTTAAACGTACGTGTCATAAAGCCCTTGTACACTGGCTTTTAGATTCCTGGACGCTCTTATTTACTGCCATTATTAAAGTGGATCTTCTTTGAATGTGATTTATGTAGTTCTGCTCCTTCGCCCGCTTTATGGTCGCAGTCAAACAACCTTGATTAAGTTCGAGACCCGCAAATGTTTCAGATCTTCAGAGTTCAAACCTTTAATTCCCTGAGTAGCCAGACACCGATGATTAAGACCTCGTGTACCGCTTTGAGGGGAACCAGACAACGTGAATACTTTTAAAAGCTACACTTTCCCAAACGTGAAACACTACCCCCATGCGTAAACAAATTAAATATGGTCTCCTTCTGAGGAATATAAATAAGGCTAAATACAAAGACAACATTAGCCTTTTTTTCCATGCAATGCTATTATTATTATTATTATTATTATAATTATTATTATTATTATTTATTGCGAAGCAGAGTAAAACTATATATTTAACAAAATACATTTAGGCCTACATCACTTTAATAGTTGTTTCATAGTAAAAAAAACCATTTAAATTTCGGCATACATTTAATACTGCAAACCAATGATAAATTATTATTATTATTATTATTATTATTATTATTACTACGTTGTAAAATGCAAGTTTCTGTAATAATTCACCCAAAAACGAAATGTGAATTACTGCTTACTGCTGTGACGAGGCTTTAATTGAAGTTGGGAAGTAAAGAGTGAGGGTGCTGTTCTGACAAGACTTCGTTAAATAAAAGCAAAACCTAAAATATTGCGGGGCTTTATTTATAACCGGTTATTATGCTTATAATATGGGATTTTGCATTTTCATATAGATATGATATACAGCGAAATTAAATTGAATTCTGAAATTTGAAATGTAAATGTAGCTAACGATAGTCAGCTCAGACTCGCCGGCCTTGCAGCGTTCAATAATTAACAAAACACGCCGTTTGTCGTGCTCGCTCTTTCGGTCCCGCTGCTGGAATGAAAACTGTGTGATATAGACATTTCAAAGTCACTGATTCACAATCATACGTTTTATATTTTTGTTTTTACTGAAAAAACAAAAAAGTACAAACCGAAAATTGTACTACAAAAACAAGGGTTTCATTGAAAGGGGGTTTATCTCTCTGAAATTCAGCAGGCTTGACCTTGCGGGAAATCTTTCATTTAACTCTGAAGACAAGCCAGCATCGTCGCTTTCATTTGCACTCGGCATTTACCTGATCCAATTGGTTTTATTTAGCAGTTCCACGTATATCTACGCTGAGACAAGTGACACGGTTTTTAGGTAAAACTTATATGACGAAGTAGTGTCTATTTCCTTAAATGGTGCTTAATAAAACCTATGAGATTTAACGGTATTGCAATTAAATACAATACGAATAAGCAATTACATTTAATTGACGATTCAAGAACCTGCAAATCCAAGCTACAAGTATTTTATATTTTATTAAATCCAAATAACGGCTGAAATGGAAAAATTAAAATGACAGTGTGCGCTTTGCAGGCGGAGATGTCATTCGGAGAGCCAGTGGATTATTTATGATCAAAGAGAGCCTTTAGGATCACACGATTGCAAATTGCGAAAGAAAAAAAAAACAGCAACGTCTTAGTAACGAAATCGTAAGAAGATGCTCGAAGAGGCATCGAAGTGAACGGCATGGACCTGGAACTCGTCGATGCACTTTTGATAAGCATTTTATCAGAACTTCAATAAATAGCTGTTGGTGATAACTCTGACTAAGGGTGTATATCACAAATGCTGGCATCAGTTACTAATCTATAAAGATTTGCCCAGGTTTCTTGCGAATGCTAAAACAATATCTGTGACAGCATTAGGACTGCGGTTTTAAAAGTAATTCACATTTCCTTTTGATATCTGTAACTAACTAGCTAGGTCCCGCGTCCATTATCACTGGTACTTATGTCACTGGGAGGAGTCAACATAAAGGGAGCACACTGAATGAACGCAGGCTTCCCTGATTTACTCAGACCTCACCTGTTTGGCCACTGGGGGGTTTTATAGGGATCGCAAATGGCTGTGCTGCCTTCCTCTGAAAACAGTGGGGCTGGGAAGGTCTCCTAGGCAACAGGTACCGGAAGGCAGGCTAGTGTCTCTCAGTATTTGAGGAGAATTGCCGTACTCTGCTTCGAAGGGTACATTGGGGACTTTGCATTTTATTTCTTTAAGATTTAAGATGTTTTTAAGAAAGCAGGGGCAACTGAAGCAAGGGTTAAGGATTTTGTCGCAGGACCCGAGAGCGAATAAGCTCTGCCGACCTCGGGATTTGAGTCAGCAACCATCCAATCACAGACAGAGCATCCTCACCAACCGAGACACACAGCGCCCCCTAGCACCATCTGCATTATCACGGTCCCCAGGGCGACAATGTAACGCCGGGTGATAGTGGAGGCCTTGAGACGGCCTCTCCTCTGTCAGGTCTTTGTCCCGGCTGCCCCTGGGTTTCGTTAAATCTCCGCATCACTCTTTCCCCTTCGCCTTCCTGTTCCTCCCACGAGTCGAAATTTACAGCCTCATAAAGCAGAAATATGTGTAAGCGCGTCTGGACGGATTAAATCCTGGGGGCTGGGAATATGATATATTGGGGGGGGGGGGGTCTTTAAGTGTCACGGTGGACAGAGAGATCGCTGCCCGTTCGCCGCAGCCTGGACGTGGCACTGGGCCCCCACAGGTCCTGCCTTGTCAGAATATGCTCCTCAGGACCATTGACAGCTCCAGGTGTGTTTGACTCTTAGCGCCCCTCAGTGTAAGGCAGTTAGCCTTAAAGAAAATAATGTGAGTAATGATGTCCTTAAACATCATCATCATTTAAATTTCAGGACACATAAGTCACTCGAGAAAACATTGCCATCTAATAATGACAATCTATTCCTGTCTGTCTGGCTACAAATGCACGGTTACGTCTTGAGCTATGACATCAGTCGGTGAGATAATACGAAAATGAAAATGACCAGAGTTTGCTGCTTTCCTGTGAATGTCATATAGCCACTTCTTGTCACGGGGGTCATTTCCCGGGTTTGATAAGCCTCGCTGACACCTATTGAGCGGCTTAGCTTCTCCGCGTGACATGGCGTTCCGCGAGGCGCCACGATGACGGGGTAGCGCTTGGTGTCTGTGTGACTCAAAGCAGTGGATGATTAAGCCTGGACCAGCAGGTGTAAAAGCAACCTTTGCCATCCTCATGGCCGATGCCCCTTCCCCCGGTTCCCGGGCCACACCAGCGGGAAGGTGTGGCTGCTGGCGTCAAGGAGTCTCCGACAGACTGGGAATGACATACTGACAACCTCACCCTCCGCCTCTCCATCACCTGGCCCCTCACATCCACACATCTATGCTGGGCATGTTCAGTGATTAAACCACTGCTCATTACTTTTGGGGGTCACTGGGAATTTTTTGGTTATGAGTGGTGCATGTTACGACACACATGTGACAAACATCTGCCGGCATATACACACACATTCGCATTTATTTATTTAGTAGAGGCTTTTGTCTGAAGCAGGGGTGTCAAACTCCAGTCCTGGGGGGCGGAGCCCTGCACGGTTTTTGGTTCACCCTCATTAAACGCACCCGATTCAACTCCTTGTGCTAATTACCAGACAGCTCTTGATCTGAACCATTTGTAGTCGAACAGGGAAAGAACTAAGCTACACAGGGCTACGGCCCTCGAGGAATGGAGTTTGAGACCTCTGGTCTAAAGTGAGCGCAATTTGGGGTCAGGGACTAGTTAGGATTAAGGGCCTCGCACTAATATAATTACTATACTAGGCGTGGGATTCAAGCACACAACCTTCTGGACGTGGGCCCAGCTCCATTACTGGCAGAGCCACACATCTCCTGATACAGGAAGACAGGGCAAACCCTGTGTAGATGACTCCTGACAGAACAGCAAATGAAACATGACACATCAAAGCCTCTTCCCTGGCTCTCCAGGAGTCTTTCGAGTTCAGCCTCCGTATTACGCGTTTTACAGCTGCATCACAGGGAAACTTTGGGCTGTTCAGCCCAAATACTCTGGCCCTTCCATTTCAATGGATAATCATTTAATTTTACATCCAGATAATTAATCAGCAAAGTCTCTGAGACCCTGATAGGGATAGGCTGGTAGGATGATGACGCGTGGATAAAGTTTTTCCATCAATTTATGTGTAAATAAGTATGAGAACTTGAACGAACTTGAAAAAATTTACGCCAGACAAAAAGTACTCTAATAACGGGTGCCTCTATTTTAATGTGTGGAATCTTCCCAAAAGAATTTTCCCATTTGTAATGGTTGCTATGGGTAGCAGAAACATGATGTGAAGTGTCTGATCTCACAATACGGACACTCCTCTACTTACAAACGAAATACGTTCCGAACGGCCGTTCGTAACTTGAAATGTTCGTTAGTCGTAATTCAACATCATTTTAAGGGTATACGCAAGTACAGAGAACTAGAATGCTGGGAGTTTGCATGCTAAGCTGCTGCGCGGCGGGAGTAGTGACCAGAAGTCGTACTAGGTGGAATTGGTGCGCAGAACAAAAAAAAATGATGTTGCGGACAGGAACCAAGGAACACAATTTGGACTTACGATTCTCTTCGTTCGTATGTCTGAAAGTTCGTAAGTAGAAGAGCATCTATACCAGGGTTCTTCAAATCTGGACCTTGATTCCAAATCCAGGCCTTGTTTTCAGTTCTCCCAGGTAGTTAGTTTAATAATTACTGATTCTGATTGGTCAGAGGCTTCACACCTGACTGACAGGTAAAGAAAGGCTGGAAAACCAACCGTGATTTGAATAACTCTGGTCTATACAAATCTGTGTCTTTAAAGCAAGGACATGGGCTTTGAGAGAAAACATACATATTCTATTTAGCTTTGTTGTGGCATTAAATTAGAAAAAATGGATTCATTCAGACTTGTTTAGCACTTTTATCTTAGGACTTCAGACTCAAGACTTTAGTTTGTTTACTCGGAACTTGAGACTTAGTGTTAGACTATCTTGACTTGAGACTTGCCTGTTTTGACTTGGTACTTGATTTGGAATTTGAGTGGTAAGATTAACTTGAGACTTACTCGATACTTGAAAGTCAAAGACTTGTTCCCACCTCTGCTACATACCCATCGATCCCGCAGATGGTCAGGCCAGCCCTGCTCTCCCCTGTCCATCGAGAAGCTGATGGTGTAGTCGACTCTGTCTGACTAAACGCTTTTGCCTGGTCTTTTTTTTTTATTGACGTTACCTTCCACTCTACAACGTTCCAACCCTTGGTCCTGCAAATAAAAGAAAAACACAGTGTAACACTGGCGAGTCAAGACAGTGCCTGAACAAATAAGATTCTAAAGCTTATTTCAGCATCTGAAATAAGCGCCGAATGCCTTGTTTGTTCAGTATTTCCGTACGGAAGGCAAATTAAGATGACTCACAGAAAACTTTACAGCCCAGAAAACACTTGAAAAAGCTAAATCGACGCATATTCTATTGTTAACTCTTACAAATGAGACATTTAGGTAACACTAAAAGCTGTCATCATAATACATTATAGATATCTTCGTGGTGCATTATAATTGTCAGTATCATACATTTAGGGCCTTGGGGGTGGGCACACAAAATGGCATCCGGAGGGTGGCCTGTTCACTCGGCCTTACCTCCGGTGTCAGTGCCCACTTCTCA
>JAODKE010000088.1:2877552-2889439 GCA_026779605.1 Mormyrus hasselquistii
TTAGAAAATAAAACCAGTCTGTAAAACTGAGATTTAACATTATGTAAAAATGAATGCTTATTTAGCATTGTCTAAGCTGCAGGGCTTCGCAGATGCTGTAGCCTTTGATACCCAGGGGCGGTCAGCTGTCTTCCAAGGCCTGCGTGTTTTTCTTTTTTTTTTGTGGGGGGGTGGGCAGGTGGACATGGATGATTACAATAGAGGCACACAGAGGAGAGACCCAATGCGCTGGGGCGGGGGGGGAGTACCACCAACTCACTCTTGTGTCTCCGGCTCCGAGGCACAGTCTCTGCGATCGGCGCAGTACTTGTTCTGGTAAACGACATAAATCATCTTTATTGTTATTTATTATTATGACCCTGTATGTGATAAGCAGTTGGAGGAAGGTGGATGGATTTTTCCGTTTCAGACGTACCTGCAGTCTCGCCTTTTCCACATATGTGTGTTCTGCTGAACGGCTGCCTTTGACCCCTCAGCTTCTTCCATGGAGACCAGTACAGGTCAAACTCCACAATTTCATATCATTTTGTAGATATTTGACAGATTACATTATTACTAACAGCCCCCCCCGTCCTCTGGTTAACAAAGGGCACTTGATAAAATGGGGAAAGTAACGGGATGACCAGCAAGGTCACCCCCCCTCGCAAGTGCCTCCAGAGAACTCAGCATTTGATTTGCTGCCAGGCCCGAGGCTGGGGGGGGGTGCACTTCCCCTCTGCTATCATGCCCAAATATTATGTATCTGAGACGACTGAGACCTTACAGCATTAGGACAAGTACTAGTATTCCATCTGTTTCCCATGACGACTTATCAGGGCCTCGGTCAGCCGGGAGGCTCAAGGGCTGAGAGCAGGGGACAACTTGGATGGGACACCTGTCTGCCACAGGGCTAAGACACGCACAGACACAGGAACACGCTACAGGCAAAGCAGGAACCCCTTTTTGCCCAAAAGTCTATAGACCGTGGGGTCTGGAAGAAATGGCGTGATCACTGGAAGAAACAGAGAGAGCAGGAGCCTTGAATCGAACCCACAACCCTGCGGGGCCACTGAGGCAATCTGAACATCACAGCTGCAGATCGTCGGGCAGACTCTCTATTCTCAAATGGTTGGTTGAAACGAAATCTTGGTCTGGATTTGTACTTTCTGGACCTGAATTTACCATCTCTAGGTATCAGTCATGGACACTCAGCTCTCACAAAGTCTCACTTCACGCGCCACTGATTATCAACTGATTATCCTCCCAGAATTTGCGCCATCGACACAAAGTGTCTGTTGTCGAATATCCTTCATGTGTCCCAGCAAGTGAATCAAAATGCCCCCTCCCCCAGGAGTGGCGTGAAAGGATCGCAACTATGTAGAATGAGCTCACAATCCTCCCAAGGCACCCAAAGTGTGTCACGGAATCCAGGCCGCATCTCTACCCTGATCACTACTGACCTCCTGCAATCCTGCAGACCAACAAGTAGGAGCTGAACCCTCATCAGGACATCCGGTGACCATAGAACTGGGGGGGGAAGTCGTTCCTTTCAGGAATCCGGGTCCTTTTGTTTTCCCCATAGGGTAGTCGAGTCACACTCATTCTTCCGCACGGCGTCAGGGCCGATGTGCAGTACCAGGTGGTACCACGGTAGGTTCCTTTGTGTTTGCTCGACTGCTGTTTGCCCATGGCGGGAGTGTGACATTGGTGCTTTGCTTCAACTAATAAAAAAAATAGACGTGACTGAAAGAAAACAGCTCGTACCCTCCAGGTCCCCTTGACGGATTGTTTTCCAATCGAGTTGCCGCCGACGGCGATCCGGCTGGCTCACCTTAGGAGCGCCTACTCAGCCCCAGAATCTGAGTCACATCATCCTGGTTTGTAGCACATATTTTGCCAAATTGAAATGTTGGCAGGTGGATTAAAAAGCCCAGGTAGCAAAAGAATGAGGCACGGCTGTAACAGCCTTGACACAAGAAGAGTTTTGCATTGAGTTGTTTTTCTCCGCAAGCCATAATACCAGGAGCAACTGTACACCCTAAAAAAAACTACATCACTGTTTTATAACCATCACACGATCTGGTTTAACTTCCGAGCTTGTCAGCTAGTTTGACTAGATGTTCTAGAGGCTGAACGGAACGGACATGTTCTGCTTCTCATGCAAACGGGCAGGAACGGCTCATAGTTTGAATGTGAAACGGAGGGTGAGTTCAACCAGTTCATTCCAGATTTTTGCAATACATTCAAGATGTATTTTTTTTTTTTTTAAATTCATCTCATATCTGATCTCAGACCCTCCGGATCTCCTCCTGCCTTAAATCACAGCTCAAACACACCTGATCAGTGACACACGTCTCCCCAAATCCCTTCTTATCTGCCCCATTTCTCGCTCTGACGCTTGCGGAGCATTCCTCCACCACCACCACTTTGCCAATATATACGAACAGCCCCAGAGAGATGCTCACTGAAGTTTTGCCCATTTGACCCTACCCTTGGAGCGGCCATTTGAAGTTCTGGTGTCCACTGACGTCATCCATCACTATGTCAAGTGTATAAATGAATGAAGTTAAGTACAAGTGCCCTGGAATTAAACTGTTAAAATATAATAATGATGACAATTCAGTTCTGCTGTCCAGCCTTGTGATTAAACCTTTGCATGGCAGCCCAAACATCACTGGGTTATATTGACTATTAATTATATCAATGTCTGTAGTCTTCCTACTTCAGTGCATATCATCACATAGAGGAGGCTGCGCTGCACAATATCACAAGGGGGGTGCACTGCATAATATCATACAGAGGAATCTGCAGTGTGTAACATCACCCAGAGGAATCTGCAGTGCATGATATCACATGGGGGCCGCACTGCAGAATATCACCCAGAGGAATCCTCAGTGCATGATATCACATGGGGGCCGCACTGCAGAATATCACCCAGAGGAATCCGCAGTGCATGATATCACATGGGGGCCGCACTGCAGAATATCACCCAGAGGAATCTGCAGTGCATGATATCACATGGGGGCCGCACTGCATAATATTACACAGAGGGGCCTGCAATGCATAATATCACCCAGAGGAATCTGCAGTACATAATATCAGACTCGTCAAATGGCAAGTTGCAAATGTTGTATGGTGTGAGATGGGCGTGACTCATGGTGTACAGGGAAAAAGACTACCTGGTAAGGCTGTTCCACGAACAGGGGGGATGAAAGAGGCATTCGTAGGAAAATCGCGTGTGTGTGTGTGTGGTATCGCTGGGTCCAGACCGGCACGTTCTCACGAGAGAGAGAGTGGGCACCTGGGCCGGGGGGGCCCAGTTCGCAAGAACAATCACTAACGTGGTTATACCGCCACGTTAATGGTTAACACCTTAGCCCCCAGCCACACCCCCAACACCCCGGCGACAGCACTGCACTGCCACACAAAGGAGGGCGGGGCCACATATTCAAATGAGACACAGCTGCAATTTGCTTCTTATCAGTCACACCTAGGAGTCTGTTTGCCTGAAAACACTCAGGACAATTAAATACAGAGGTAGGTAATCATTAATTACAGGCATTTGCTCCAAGATACAAGATTTCTTTCATTTTTCTTATCCAATATAACTTATTGGTAGTAAATATTTATGTGAATTTTTAACAATCCATGCAGGACAGTTTCATACCTTCTTTTAATGGCCCAGATTCTGGGCGAATGTTTCCTTTATTCAGGCCTCATTTAAATATCTTTTTTATTTCCCTCTACATGACACGATACTGAACTTATTTTGATGAGGCAGCAGCTTGCGTTTAAAAAGCTACCTTCTCTTTCAATATTACTTGTCGGCTCCTCGGAGTTCTTTTAAAAAAGGCTTAACGAACAAGACACCATGAAGGATGGAAGTGCGGAGAGCCGGGGGGGGAGGGTTCTGACGGCACCCCAGAGCTTTAAATGAAGCCCTGTGTCGGCTCAAGGTCAGGACAGGATTGTGGGACACGTACACCACCAACCCCCCCCCCACAAATGTGTGGCCTTGCCTCCCCCGGCAGAGGGGGCGCCATCCTTGACAGACACGTTTGCCAGATCCCAAAACCCCACAGTCCTCCCCCCCTTTTCCATTTTATTACTGATTACAGAGAGTCAGGAGGACTGTAGCGCAGGTGAGCTTAACCCTGAGTTGATGCCTCGTCATCCCTACATACATGTAGTGCTTTTTGTCTTAGGAGACTTTTTATTCACGTTCATTTAGCTCATAACGTGCTTTTCTGTTTATTTTTTCCACGCACTATTTGCCATGTGACCTGGGCGTAATCGCGGCGCGGCGGGACACGGTGTCGAGGACACACCTGGCAGATGGGGGTGTGTACACAGCGGCGGGGGCCCGCCCCCACCTTGACACGCACAGCCGGACTAGACCTGCCGTCGGACAGATGAATGGCTTTTTTATAGGATATTATTTGGGGATTAGCGCCGATGCGGTCCAGTGTGGAAACACCCAGCAGGGTCCACTCCGCGGACGGATCCTTCTCACGGCGTCTGCCACATGCTAACGTGTTAGCGACAGTATCCGTGAAACCCATTCCAGGTAGCTTACAGTTAGCTGCTTAGCTGATGCTAACATCTAAAGCGGTGTTTGTCAAACTGATGGGTCAGGATCCAAGAGTGGGTTGCTGGACCATTTTTGCCATCACCACCCCCACTGTGGGTTGAGACTGAATGACCAAGAGTCCAGAGGCAAAGTCTGCTACGAAGCTAATGTGAAGTGATCTAATCAGGCCCTGAAAAAGTCACATGATCAAAGGTGAAGTGGCCAGCCGGCTCAGCTGGGCGGGGCTTTGGTTAGCGGGGAGACAGGGGGCATCTAACGCTGATGCCCCCCAGCCATCTCTGCCGCGCCGGGCTTGTGTAAACGTCACCTGGGGTAGCAAGGGACCGACCCCCTGGGGGGCAGCTGTCTCTGGCCGTCCCTGGACCACCCCCTCCATCACGTCATTGTCTCTCACCCCCCCCCCCCCAAACCCCCCCCCACACACACACCCAAGGACCTGCTTTACATTATGGCTCAGTCTGCATGTGGGGTGGAGTGGGGGCAGACTCATAGTCAAGTCACATGCTGTCACAGCAAAGTTTGGGGGTGGTGGGTGGGGGGGTTGCAGGCCTGACGAAACCTTCCGGAGCCGGAGACCAGATGAAGGGTTCTGTACACAGGCAGCCTCTGGCCTTCTCTGGCCCAGTCAGAGCTCTGTGCTCCTTCTGTGAGCTGCAAACACCGCGCAGCACGCAGAATCCTACAGGACTCTCCTTTTGAGAGGCTTCCTTCTGGGCGCCGAATCCATTGCACGGATTGCAGGACACAAAGAAGAAAAGCCAAGGGCTGTTTAACTTTTGAACTTGAAGCCTCTTTTACCCTCGGCCTTTATGCAGCAAACCCCATGAAGGTATAACCGCATTCTCATTCCCCTCCACCTACTCACCTCCCTATTTTTCCATCTCATGTTAGTTTGTTGATTTACTTAATTGCAACTTATTTTGCACCTCATGTGTATATTAGGAACCATTTTATTACTTTATTTCTTTATTATTACTTTTATTCAGTTTTTATTGTATTTCTTCCATTTCTTTAATGTCTGTGCAACACTGCTCTACGTGCCTCAAATTGCCCCTTGGGGATAAATAAAGTTTTTTGATTTGATTTGATTCTAATGCAGCGGGAACCCAGCTGATCACCACTTCAGTTTCTTCAGGCCTTGTGTCTGGGATTGGATGTTCTGACGCTCCTTTCCTGACAGCACACTCCTAGACTGCAGAGTTATTCCTCATCACTCTTGACGGAGGATTTTCTGCACGGACAGACGAATCGGCCTATGGCACCGACAGCATTCTGGGAAGGTTTCTACAAATTCTCACGTGAGCCAATAGGAGCAACAAAATGGAAAAATAACTTCGGAATATCACCAGAAGGAGACATGCCCATAGCACTGTCCAGTAAGGCAAACACACGAGCTCAAAATATCTTATTGTTATACAGTGCAACTTAAAAGATTTGAGGATTTAAGTAACCAGCACGAGTCGATGACCGATACTGAGGCCACCAGTCACTCATTCTGCTTGCTTTTCATTTATTTTGCAGATACATCTATCCAAAGTCACATACAACTGAGAAACAGGCCCAGCGAGTGGGGGTCCCACATTTTACACCAGCCACGGGATTCAAACCAGTGATCTTCCAATCACAGGCACGGTGTCCGGACCTGCCAGGCCACAAGCTGGCCCCGCCCCCATAGTGCTCTCATTGGCTACTGTTCGGGACACGCGGCGCCGTGAGGTCAAGCTTTTCTAACAGAAGGGGCGCCCCAGGGGCTGCTGGGATGCCAGGTGCGCCGTTCCCAAGGGACAGAGAGAATGAGGCTCCCGGCTCCCACAATACACAGCAACGGGGGGTTAAACAATCAAGCCCCCTCACACCGGCTTTCAGTCTTAAATGAATTAGAATAATTTTAGATTTTATCTAAACTGCTCTTGACTGTTTATAGAGGATTACATCCTCTATCAAAACATAATTTCATAACATGGCACTGATTACTTTAAGATAATGGCAACTGAACCCGATGAGAGTTAATCATAGCAGCAATACAGTCAGATAAAGTCTAGCAGCGGCAAATTAAGCAGATGGAAACTTCCGGCAGAAGTCAACAACGTGGATCATGTCCTCTAACTAAGAGACTAGGCCCGAAAGGTCTAGGGCGCGGCGCCCCCACCTGGCGAGTACGGCCCAGTCCGCACCGAACCCCTGACGCATGTCAGCCACTTAGGGTGCTGGCATTCCGGTAGTTTCCCTATCTGGAGCGGGGGGGGGGGATACAGACCTTACAAAAGTGGCGGAAAAGCGACAGGGGGGGTTGGGGATAAAATCAATACTCCAGAGTCCAGAGCCGCCAGGTCCATTCCGTAGGCCTCAGCAGCCCCTGCAGAAAGTTAATGTCTAACCTCTTTATCTGCTCTCAACGGCCCTGAGTCTGCACCCCCCGAATCAACAGAGCAAGCAAATACGGCAGGGGTCCGCAGGCGTGCAACAGCACCGCGCAGGCATACCGGCGGCTCGCTGCGGGCCGCGGCCCCAGAGCATGCTGGGACTAGGCCGCCCAAACCCACCACTCACCGGAAACGCATTTCACGTTTACAAGGTTTCGGCACCTACTCTACAAAACACCGCCACACCCCCCCCCCCCGGGTTACGGACACACATTCTAAGAGCAAAGAGAGACTCGCTTCAAAACGGCACCGTATTAAAAAGTCTGGTTAAATTTTTACGCAGTCAAATAAGTCAAACAAACGTATCGAGGAGGAAGCAAATGACAGTTCAGTTCTTCCGTTTTTTCTTTGTTGACATGATATTATGAACATGTATAAATACAAAAAACAGACATATCACGCAGCACTTGGAATGGACAAAATTATTTGTGCAGTACGCGTTACTAATATCTCTGGACGGATTACAGGTTAAGGATGGGACAGTGGAAGATAAGGCAGATGCTGGTGCATAACATGATCAAAGGTTTTTTTTTTTGGGGGGGGGGGAGAGGGGTGAGAATCAATAATTGAGAAGTTCACTGCCTAAGCAAAAGGTTGAGTTTTGGAGAAGTTCACTGAATTATTAAATAGGCAATTATGATAACCAACAGATAATATGATAAGATTTTGCCAATCACACTACAGCTATTTATATGTCAACTTCCTCAAGTGAGTGGGGGGGGGGGGGGTCCTCTTTTTTCTGGCCACTCTTCAGTGAGACCTCTTTCAGGCTCACAGGCTGCAATGTATTTATTTTTTTTTGGTGGGATGGGGGGGGGTCTAGCAATTACCTCACTTAGCAAGTAGCATTCTATCAAAACTCATAAACCTTGAATAACTATATATTGATAAAGGCAGTTTAAAGTGTCATCTGTACGATAACATTTACGCTGTAAACGTCGCCGTAGGCTTGCAGGCCGAGCACGCGGTCGCGGACTCGCCGCTGTGCCGATAAGCTACTCGGCTGGCCAATCGGAACCCTGGAGCGAAGGCTGCGATCCTCTCGCTGAAAAGCCGTCGGGTCTGAGCGTTACAAAGCCGACCCGCTGCAAACTCGTGGCGTTATGGGAGATTATGGCAGAACATTTCGAGCCACCAAGAGACAAACAAATACTAAATATTAGGGAACGATAAAGTTCTGTGTGCCAGTATAACGTCACCAACATATACGGCGTCCCCTGTGAAGGACACGATCTCAGACGCAGTTGGGTGGTGGATCGGAGGGGGGAACCAGCCAATATAACTGCCCCCAAATAATGATATTGCTATGGTGAAAGGGTGGGGGCTTCATCCAAAGTTATATCTTTGGATTAGTGAGATGAGCCAGTCGAGGTCCTCAAAACGGCAGCGCCCTCTGTGAGAACGCACCAGCACCAAACTCCAGATTTACCATCTTTATTTGCTCTTGGAACCATTAACAACGGCGGAGTCATTTCATAAATACCATAAACCCTCCCCCAATCCATCAAAATTGTCCACATTTCACAGAAGGTCCTTCCGACGGTCTTGCTCTCCGTCGTGAAACACAAAGAGCATATGGCGATAAGGAGGAGTCGGCCTAAGGGCAACAAGGCTGTTAGGCAAGTGTTTGCTGTACGCAAATTCAATATTCCAAAGAAGCTAGTTACATGGCTCGGGTATCAAGGCCCGCCATGTTTGCCCCCCTCACTGCCCTCCCCAACACAAAACTTGTTTCCTTAGCCCCAGCCTCAGTCCAATGTGAGGAGATGGCCGGGACTTTGCCCCGATTGACACCAATAAAGCAATCGGGGTGGGGGGAACATTGCACTGTCGTGGGGGTTAGTGCAGGGTGGGGCCAGACATGGCGGCTTTATAGCTTTAGGGTCTAGGCGGGGTGGCTGTTCTGGGCCAAACTCCAGGCTCAGCTCTCCTTCTCCATGTCCAGGTAAGGAGACCTTTGGCCTGCTTGCAGTAAAATAGAGTAGGCACACACACACCCAGCGAGAGAGACACACACACACACACACACACACACCGGAGGAGGCCTCATTGACACTTTACAGACAAGAGGCTCCATGATCCCTGAAAATGGACCCTGCTGTGATCACAGTGACCGTGTCTCTGGGATAGATGGACCAGATTTAGTGCTAGATTCACCCCGCAGTTACTAATTCTCCCGCTTTTTGTAGCAGGAATAAGCAGCTCTCACCCAAATAAAAACACCAGAGCACCGATATCTAATTATCTGACTTTCATGCTTGCAGCCTGCAGCCCTTAACGGAATTACAGACTCCACTCATTCATCGCTGTTTCCATCAGTTTCATTTTCTCCTCTCCTTGCATTGCTTCTGCTACAGAAGCACAGTAAATTACAGGTCATGTGCCATGAACGGCCAATCCCTGCATGATATGGATTCAGAGCGGCTCATTATTGGACGTGTCCCTGCCTTCTCCAATGGCGATGCTGCATGCTTCCTCCTGGTGGCGCTGGCGCTCCTGCCCTTACCTTGCTGGAACTCAACTGCCAATACTCTGACACTTAAAAAGATTCATACTACATTACCAAATATCCTGTCTAAGGTATAAATGGCCGAACAGTAAAAACAATGACACACAAGGTTGTGCTATGTTCTTACCCTTTATAGAGCTTTTCTTCATCATGTTTAAAGACGTCAGAGTAGCAGGAAGGACGAAGAAAAAAAATAAATGAAATTCTTTGAAGTACCATAAAAGGTCCAAAAGCTGAAGGTAAGAAGAGCAGGTTGAGGGCCGGGTCAAAGTCAGTGTCCCTCCGCTCCGCAGCGATCTCACAGCAGGAGCCCCGGATCTCCGCTGACACCGAAAGAAGCCGTAACGACCCGCAGGACCCCGAAAACAAACAGGCAGGGCCTGCCGGCTGAGAAGGGGGGAGGGAGAGATAGTGTCGTCTCCAGGACCCCGGCTGGGGGGAGGCTGTCGCCCGGAGTGATGGACAGCAGGACTGTAGGGCCGGGGCGGCGGATCGGGGAGCTGGGCCGCAGGGAGATAACCTTCACGAACCGGGGACCCTAAAAGTATTTTTTTAAGGATTTGCTTGGCTCCTTCCACTGCTGAGCTCTTCAATAAAAAGTTGAGGTGGGAAGCTCACAGGCATGGAAGTAAGGGTGGTGAACGTAGCGATCGGCTGGGCCAGGAGGGCCCACCAGCAGGAGATGTGGTCAGAGGAGGCGGCTCAAGAACTTATGATATTTACACATCGAAAGTGAACGAAAGTGTGTAAATATAGTGGGAATTAAACTGTTAGCGGACGTAGCAGAATGACCACTTGTTATAAGGCCAGAAGCTGCCCATACAGTCTCCCGGCTTCCATTAGCGTAACATTCTCGGCTTCTTATTTGAAGTCAAGTGTTTAAAACTGGAGGTCTGAAAAGACCCCGTTCGCTTGGGAGGCGTGAAACGACAGGGCAAAGACAACAAAATGCTAAGTATCCGTCCCTCCCCGGGGGGGGGGGGGGTGCACCCTACAGCCCTGACCTCCCCGCCTCTAACACTCACAAGGACGAGGCGACGCCACCACCGGGTCCACTCCCCCACCCCCCCCACCCAGGCAAGACTCCAGGGAACCACATGGTTTGTTCTCATAGCCACAGGGTTGCAGGGATCTTTTATTTCGATCTCATTTAAAAGCAGGTAGCAATACAGAATGAACAGCGTGTACAAGATCAGCAGCACCTCACAAGCACAAATGGGAATAATAATAATAACAATAATAATAATAATTATAACAACAATAATAATAACAACAACAACAACAAAAAAAACAACAGGGGAAAATTAATTCTACTAAGACCTTCCAAGGTTGAAAACAATGTGCATTCTGTAGATAGTTAAAAAAAAGGTGTAACTGAAGTACAACAAACATTACTGTTAAAGTACATTAGTGCTTCTTAGCTTAACGTGTTAACATGACCGGACAAGACGAACAAAGAGGTCAACGCACGTGGCCAATGAAGCATACGCTAGCCAAGCTGCGACGGTGATCACCGTCGCCACCTACAGGACGAGGACGGAACTGCCCACTGACCATAAACTCATCCCCGGTGACTGGTGGCAGAACAGCAACAAGGCCGTGAAGAGACAACTCAAATCATGCTGAGAGATGGCTGGCCCTCACTCGAGTAGCACAGACAGACCAGAACAAGCTAATCTGAGAACTTGGGGAGAAAAACAATAAAATAAAATAAAGACACATTTAGTGCTAAAAGGGCAGTAAGCCTATCGACAGCAGCAAGGCGGAAACAGCTCAGTTTCTGCAAGAAAAGCACAGTGTTAAATGTTATATTTTCAAGGACTACAGTCATTCAAACTAACAGGAGAGATGTACAAAGCACCCATTTCCCGCAAGTAGCCGTGTGCAAACACTCGTGCAGTGAACACTACTGAAGAACGGCAGCCGTAAGATGTACATATACACTTTTTTCCCACCGACCGTGACCGCAGTGTTTGAGAACATCGATCCCTCTGAGTGACTAACTGCTCACAACACTAATACTGGGGAAAGAAAAAAAAAAAAACAATCTTGGTAGGCGGTGAAGACACGTGCAGATTCTGAGGGCAGGTCTTGCCGTGTCGCAGTGGGCCCACGTTTTGGTAATCTGGGCACGGCAACGGTACAATAAACTGCTGCGAGGGCAATCGGGCCACCCTATCAACACCTTATCAGCACTCGAGGTGGCCTTCAAGCACCGTGTCCCGAATGCACTGTAAGATCAATTCGACCACTTGCCGCAGTTGGGGGGGGGGGGGGGCATGTGGTTCAACCCGCGCAAGGAAACGTGTTCCAAGGTGAAATCAGGCCCAAATGGGCCTGCCGTCGGATTCATCCTCAATCTCCCCTCCTGCCCCCCTTTTCATG
>JAODKE010000088.1:2889539-2905675 GCA_026779605.1 Mormyrus hasselquistii
GGGGGGGGGGGGGGGGGGGGTGGGGGGGTGGGGGGGGGGGGGGGGGGGGGGGGGGGGGGGGGGGGGGTGGGGGGGGGGGGGGGGGGGGGGTGACCAATCTGTTCCAAGCTGCTGTTTACTGGCAGTCGGGATTGAGGTGACAGAACAGGCTGCTCCCTCACGGCTGAAAGACCGCTCGCGGACTGCGCCCCCCCCCCCCCTCGATGGCGCGCTCCGTGGGCGCTTGGCAAATGGGGCTGTGGAGTGCTGGCTAATTCTCCTGACATTTACACAGCCTGCACATCTACCTGTACCCGGCATCCCCCGCCTGCCCGGGGACATTCAGCGGGGGTGGGGTTCGGGTGGCTGGAAAAAATGGAACAAAAAAAAAAAGAAAGAGAAACAAAAGCAAGTGCAGCTGTGCGAGGTTAAAGCCTGCCCACCCCCAGGAGCAGGTCCTGTTTGAGTGTGACAGAGACAACGAAACAGAGGGAGAGCCAGCATCCCGGTTTGGGAGGGGGTGCTGTTTTAGCCAGGCTTATCTGCAAGAGCCGGGGATGATGCCCTTTGTAATCTTCGAGAGCGTAAAAGCCAGGTGCCGGGTCCTGTAGTATGCTGCGGCCTGCAGGGGGGGGGGGGGCAGCCGCCAGGCAGGAACTGACGGACGACTCGTGTGTGGTTTTGTCAGGGTGCAGGTCCGACACGATGACACGGGGGCCTTGATAGTCTGTAGACTCTCTGTATAAGACATACCCACCTCCCTTAACAATCTCCTTAATGAATCTGATGTTTTTCTCTGACTTGTTTACGGTTCTCCATACACTTTGTTCTGTACAGCGTTCTGCCGGGAGGAGAGCTACGTGAGCATGGGCGACATATAACCACTCAGCCTCTCTGCTGTGCCAGCGGCAGCCTAAACGGTGACACAGAACAGGAGATTAGGCGTCGTGGTGGTAACCTTGGAGACGCGCGAGCCAGCTCCACACTGTGACCCATAATCCTACGTTCATGTACGCCTCTTTTCACTATTATTGCACATCCCTTGAGCTTGTATGCCACAGTTCTGCGGTGGGGATTCATTAAATATTCATAATTTTGATCTTGACGAATGACTGTATTTTTCGATTTTGTTACAGTTGAGTATCAGTAAGAGACGAACATTATGACTCCGTATCGAACATAGTTCTGCTATCGGCGTTTTTGTGTTTGTTGTGAAAATCAGGATGGTGTGTTTCAGCAGGAGATTAATAACCAGGGCTAATGTGTAACCCTCTATAATTATCCTGGTGAGTGGATTTAAACATTAAATCCCTTCATCCCTTCAGTGAGAGACCGTAGTATCACAATTTAACTTGAATCTCCTCTTAAAGCATCTTTTCGTTCAGGCATTCAGTATGATTGTTGATTTGGGTGAGTTTGCATGGGGACGACAGCAGCTGCACACTCCCGTATGATTTGAAGAACATAGACTTCCCACATCAAGCACTTAGACGCCTGATTTCCATGCCGTACCCATTAATGCCTGTTTATTAATGGCTGCTTGGAAAGCCAGTGAGCACCAGTGCAGACTCAAGGCAATTCCTGCCCCCGCTCTGCATGCGTGCCGTTTGCATGGCCTCCCTGTGTTTGCTCAGCTTTCCTGCATGCTCTCCAGTTTCCTCCCGCAGTGCAAAAACATTCTGTTATGCTCATTTGCATATGCAAATTGCCTGTAGCATGTGAGAGGACCGGCATGCCCGCTTGGTGTGTTCCCTGCCATGTGACTGGAGTCAGCTTCAGCATCCTCACAGCGCTGTCCTGGTTAAGTGGGTATGGATGGATAGAGGGATGGATGGATATATTGATGGATATATGTACAGTACCAGTCAAATGTTTGGACACACCTACACATAGAAAGGTATTTTGCACTATTCTCTGCAATTTAGAATAAGTTAGTATAAAACTTAAAACTTGGGCTCTGTGGGTTGGGACTCAGAAGGTTGCTGGTTCAAATCCCATGGTTGGCAGAATGATCCCACGATTGGGCCTTTGAACAAGGCCCTTAGCCCCAATTACTCCAGGGACTGGCTGACCACATATATGGTGAACACTAACTGCCCACTTTTCCTTCACTCTCTGGTCAGATCCCTCCGAATCCACTTCTACTTTAGGTCAGGTGCCCAGGTCATGTGATGCGATACTCTATCGCTCACCTATGTAGGAGGCTTGGTGTGTCCAAACTTTTGACTGGCACTGCATATTCTGTTAGTTATGGTCCCACAACCCTAATGAGCTTTTGGAAGACGGCTGAATGGAATGGGTGTTAATTAGACCTAATAATGGTTTTAACTATATTTATGCTGCTCCTGGGCTTCTGTAAGGTCAGGAGAGGTGTGAACGCCCAGGGGGGAGGGAGGGGGTCTGGTGACAAGCCCCTTTACACAAGCTATCAAGCCCCCGTGTCTCCTCCCCACGGGGGGGCATCCCATGCACAGCCCTGCTGTCCTGTCAGCCTGAATCTTATTATCCATCCCACCCAACCCCCCCAGCCCCCGCTGTAAAAGCCGTTACTGCAAATAAAATCCCCTTCCTTCCACCCTCTCCATCCCTCCTGAGGAGAATCTCGCGTCTCGTATCGCGTCCGGTGTGGCGTGTTCCATACGCCCCGCTGTCACTGTCCCACTCAGTGAGACACGCGCATGCACACAGGCCCAGCGAATCACCCCCACCGGGAAATGGAACGGCCCAGCATGACTGAGTGTGACATGTGACCTCACGCGCAGGATTGCAGTCTAAGCAGCCTTTCCTGACAGATTAAAATGATAATGACGCTAGAGTGCCCTCCCCAGACGGATGGGTGGCCATTCTGGAGCATCAAGCCGGCTCTCGCTCCTCGTGATTGATAACGACTCACCTGACCCCCCCCCCCCCGGGGCCGTAAATCCGCCCCTGCAGTCCCAACGCTTTAATTAAACTAAAAGTATTCAGGGGTGGAGCCCCCATGTCGCCTCTGTTTTTGTGGAGATGGGTGTTCGCTAAGTGCCCAGGGGTCTGGGCTTTTGGAAAACATCTTTGTTTCTCACATAAGTGTAAAGTATCCATACTGAAAGTATCCTTAAACTTTTGAATATTATTCTGTGAAGATGCATTTTAACAACTAAAATTATGATTATGATAATGACAACACGCCCATTTATTGTCCTTTTAATGCTTTAGGGGTCTCAGATAAATAGCCTGACCCTGTCCTCACACCCGAGGCTTCCCTCTCAGCTGTATACGATACCAGACAAAAGTTTGGAACACCTACTAAAAATCAATTGTTTTTAAATAGGATAATGGCCGTGAGTGCATCTCAAGGTTATGTAGCAAGTATAAGGAAGTATATAGAAGTGCCGTGACAGATGATCTATCCAAACAAAAACTCACCAGAGCTGGTTGGAGATGAGTTGGATCAAAGAGTAAGAGCAAGGTAGTCAACTTGTGCCCAGAACTCATGGAAACTCCTTCAGGAAGCTGGTCAAAAGAATGTAAAGAGTCCGCGATGCTGTGGTCAGATCAGAAGGGGATTGTTTTCTAGAGTCTAAAATTTGTAAAAATGTTGGGATGCTGAACACATCTCTTGGTTGTTATAATATTTGATGTATATTACATCATTGCCTTAAGGCCTCTTACTGTAAGGTGGATAACAGCTAAAATAGAGACAAATGCATCAAAAGCAGGTGTCCAGACTTGACTGGTTTTGTACATGTGTGTGTGTCTGAAAACAGAGCATGATGGGATATACAAAAGAAGCACCTCAGTGTACCTGTACTCATACTTGCACAAATGGCAAATGAAGCGTCATTTCATTTTATTGCAGGGCATTGACATCCTGGAGCTTGGCGGAGTTCCCGCGCTTGCGGCTCGTCTGTGGAGAGGCAGGGAGGCCTCGCATGATTGTTTTAACACGCCGGTGACTTACGACGGTCCGTAAAAAAGGTCAGAGCCAGGGCCGCCCGTGACCACGGGGGACAGATGTCAGCCGTGGCGTTTAATTGACCCTTATATAAAAGCCGCCGGGACGGGATCTCTCCTAGCGGAGGCACGCGGCCTGTGTCACCAGTCTGCCAGGGTGTGAAGGCAGAAGTCGAATTGCCTGTTTTTCTTTTGGGGGGGTTGTTTTGGGTGGGTGTTGGTTTTGTCCTTTGCTAATTTGTTTTGATTACGGTGCGACTCCAGCTTCCTGTGACTGTAAGCCTTTCTCACAGCCCAGTGCTCATGGCCCCCCATCCCAGGGCACCCTGGGCGGGGGGGGGGGGGGGGGGGGGCATGTGGTTCAACCAGCGCAAGGAAACGTGTTCCAATGTGAAATCAGGCCCAAATGGGCCTGCCGTCGGATTCATCCTCAATCTCCCCTCCTGCTCCCCTTTTCATGCTGGCGTCTATCACTGCCCTGAAACACTGTGTTAGTGGCGTTACATCGTCTCTTGTTTTACAGCTGCGGCCAGAGTGCACTTCAACGATAGCAAGCTCGGACCGGAAGGCTTACTCACTACAGCAGCTACAGGAGGGGAATCTCAGAAAATGACTGACTACGAATTAAACGTTCCCATCAGGAAGAATATATAACAATATATAACGAAAAAATAAAATGAAACAATGACCTTGTGATAAGAGGTCGTCTACAGCAAAGCCCACACTGGCATCCGTCGCAAGGGAGCGGAGGCCGGCTGCTAAATACAGGGAAGGATCAGCGGGACACTCGCTTTCCCTGCTCAGCGGCTCCCCCTGCTGGACAACACTTAATATGAGCGAGACGCTCAGAGAAACTTCCAAACTCCCGGGCGTTTTTCGGCTCCGTAACACTCGAAGGTTGTTCGTTTTTACGTATTTGTTTTCGGTTAACAGCGGAGAAGGGCAGGGAACGGGACGACAAGGGCTAGGAGGGGGCACTCTAATACAGCAGGATTCGGCGTTCGATGGCCTTCCGGCAGATGGGACACTCGCTCATGCGGTCCCCGCACAGCTGACAGGTGCCGTGGCCGCACATGAAGATCATGTTCTTCAGCCGGTCCAGACACACCGGGCACATGGTCTGGGGGGAGACCGTCAGAATTACCATACATGACGGAACTCAAAATTCACCAGGAAAAATATTTACTTTAATATTAATATAAAATTGCATAAATTTTAAATTCTTCTGGATAAAAGCAAATGCTGAAGTACACTAATATCACAGAAGACCCACCTTTTTTACACTAGATTTAGCCTTATTAGTATTTTTTTCAGAACGTTAAACACAAACCCAAAGCACTCGCAGTTCCACATTCAGATATTTTGAACCCTCTGAACGGACAGATGCTACATGGAAGGGACCCCCCCCCACCAGAGTACGAGCAGGGCTGGGGGGAATCTCGGTCTTCCGGTTACTTCTGTACGCGAGCCACCGCCCCGCCTTACCTGCTCTTTGATGTCCTGCAGCTGCTGCTGCAGCTTCTGCACGTCCGCGTTGACGTTGGTGTTGTCCTTGTCTCTCTGCAGGGCAGCGATGTTTCCGCTGGCTGGGGGAGGGCGAAGACACCTGTTAGACTGGAGTTGGGACCAGAGTGACACCCGCCTGAGATTTTAAACCCCTTCCCCCTACAACGGCCAAGGAGGAGCCAGAGATCAGCCGTTGGACGGCATGGGGACTCTCAAACCCAGGTGCCTGCAGAACCACAGGCCGACTGACACCTTAAGATACGCGTGCGACGGATTCGGTGACCGTCACCCGCAAACCCTACAGCACCCATCCTGAGATTCCCGAATTTAGCCCTCTGGTCCAATATCTAAAGCCTCGACCATATGCGCAAAAGAAATACAGTTTTGGAACAAAATAACCCGTGACTGTGCTTGCAAACAATGACGTTCACCTGCAAAGCAAGGAAAGGCATACATGCGTGTAGAGGGCAGGGGTCTTGGAAACCCCCAGTCCAGGGAAAATTCTACCCAGGGAAGGGGGAATACTTACACCAACTCAGGGCCAGATTGTTGGGCTGGAGCAGGTCCTGCGAGCTCCCTGCCATTGAGCTAGAACTCCCTGCTGGGAATCAACCAATTACAGAGTTACATCAGCATGCCAGCATGGGTCAGCAGCCCTGCCTCCACACCGCAGCTTGCCGAGGCCTGCCTGACGGGGAGGCTCGGAAAGGGATTCCGCAGAGGAAGAGGGATCGGCTTCCATTAGAGCAAAAGAGGAGAGCGGGAGATGGCGGAGGACTTAAAGTGCCGTCAGCAGGCAGGCAGCTGCTGCACAGGACACTGATGAGTGGGTGTGTGCGGTCCGGTGCCGAACAGCAGGCCGACCCGGCCGGGAACTGCAGTCGGGCTTTCTGCTAAAAAGCAGGTGGAATCCTGACTGAGAGCTCGGGACGCTTGCCGTGCGCCGACTGCAACGCGACACAAATGATGCGCGGCCAGCTCCCCGGACGCGTGCTAGCTTTACCACCAGGAGGCAGAAGAGAGCAGCGGCAGGAGCTAGGAAACACCCACGACAACATGGAGGAGTGCAGGACCGCAGAGCATCATGAGGACAGTAAAAACTTGAGCCCTGTGCCATTAAAAGAATATCAAGATGTTGTTTAATTACAGAATTATTCTCCTTTAGCATAATGTGAAATGTTGCAATTTATGTTAATAGACTAGTATTGATTTATATGGAATGATGCTGTCTGATGTTTCACCTGTGCATTCCCTAAAGGGAAAGACTTAACATTCAAAGAGCAAAAGGAAATTGTGGGTACAGCGCCCTCTAGCTGCCGGGGGCACTTCCTGCCGAGACAAACAAGCAAACACACTGAACAAATACATTGCTTCCGGTAAGAGTGGTGAGAAGCTTAGACAGCAAATCAACTCCTGACTTTTTTCAGCACAAATTGCGGTATTTTTAATACACGCTGCGTGGCTTAGGTCATCGTTTCAGATGAGATGCATGTTTACGTAGCACAGGAATGTACTCCGTCTTAGTTATGCATCACGCGCCTGTAGGAAGCAACACTGGAGACCGAGATCCAGACAGGACACGGTTGTGTGTGTGTGTGTGTGTGTGTGTGTGTGTGAGAGAGAGAGAATGTACAACAGCTTCCCTTTTAACAAAAATCACAGGAGAAAAAAGGTAAGGCCTGAAGTTACAGCTGAAATGAAAAGCCAAGCCGTAAAACACAGAAATATATTAAATGAAACTCAAAAGAAATCAAAACAATTAAACAAGCTTTTCGCCACAGTGTTTTTGGGTTGGAGAATAATGTTACACTGAATCCTCATGTGGATAAAAGGGGATGGACTAATGATTTACCAGTATTTTATATTTTGAAAAGCACAATAATTAGGGTAAGATGTGTGTCTGAAGTACTGATTTATCTGGATCTTATTCCAGAAAGACAGACCTATAAATACATTTCAGTGTTTGCAGTAGAACTGCGATATCCCTCCAAACCCTACATAACAATAGAAGTGCTGTGCAATGAAGGAGCAGATACACAGAAAAGGGTGGGATGTAAAGGGTGCATGTGGAAGGTTCACTCACTAATGTCTTCATCAGCGGCCTGCTCCTCCATACCTTTCCCTCCGCAGCACAGAACAAAAGGGGTGCGGCGCTCCACCACGGCCCGACACTGCACGCACTTCTTCATCAGGCTGGCGCAGTCTGTGGGCCACACGCATCAGAGGGCGTCAGCCAATCGCGCAACGCGTGACAGACTGGGTCAGCCAATCGCGCAACACGTGACAGACTGGGTCAGCCAACTGCGCAACACGTGACAGACTGGGTCAGCCAACTGCGCAACACGCGACAGAGTAATTCAAATCACAGGGCATGTAAAATACATTCAACGACTAAGCTTATAGAGAACACGTACAACAAATTGACAAGTAACGATGTCCAACGATTAAAAGAAAAGGCAAGGCAATAGGTTTGCATGCAAGGCCAGCAATTACAGAGGGTACTGCTTTCCATAAGGGTGGAGAGTGTTGAAGTGCTGATGGAAGGGCTTATATCTGTCAAGTAGCAGGTAACATAGCAGGTGCACCATGAAATGCAACAATTCCTTGTGAGGCAGGACCCCACTGCACGTCACCAGCTGCCAACTCCATTACAAAAGAACCCAGGAGCACTGGTTCACTCGGTCATGGTTGGCCACAAGGACTCAGCTGTCTGCTGTACCGTATGCAAGCACTTGAGCTAGACTACATTGGTGAACACTCATCTGCCCCGGAGCCGACTCCTTAATACAGAGTTCATCTTCTAAGACATGCACTGGCTGCTAAAGGTCGATATGCAACATTAAACAGATTTATCTTCGGCCAGCCGAATACTTGCCCTAGGTTTATTTCCTAGAAACATGCTGTGGAATGGGTACACAAGCAAATTAACCTATGTCGAGAGGTCAGGGCTGGCTCCAAACATGACAGCCACTGTTGGTTTTTCTTTTATTGGGTGGGGATATACAAAATATTTCAAATGGAGATCACCTTCATGTGACGAGACCGATTGGTTGGCTGGGAAGCAAGTAATTTAAAAGGCTTCCTATAGGCTGGAGGGGACACCACAGCCTCCAACCAGAAACAAAGACAGTCCGGTTAGTGGGAATCAAGGCCCAGGTGAGAGGGTGGAGTATCTGAAGACAAGGCTCACCAGGGATAGCAAATCGACTGGGAATCAGGTCGGTCTGCCCTGTTCAGACGTAACCGTTGCTCGTTCCCCGTGACCGTAAAACAGTCCACTCAAGTTTGTGTCACCGGCACTTGGGGACCGCGGTAAGAATAGTTAATAACAGAACCGCCATGGAGATGGGACACTTGGCTACCTCATGCCAAACAAGAAGAGCGACATGAGGAACTTTCCCAAAGTTGTTTTCAGGGATCCGCAGACAGGCCACATTTTTGCTCCTAAATCCAGTGGACTGTCTACCAAGGGAGCTGGGGAGGGAGCAAAAACATGGACCGTCTATGGCTCTCCGAGGACCAGGTTGGGAAGCACTGCGCTAATGAACGCACACCTGCTTGGCAGATCTAATCCCACCACATGCGCTGTGCATGTTCTCTGTTCAGAATTGGCTCCACTTAACTAACAATAAAAAAGGAAACTAGAGCTGAAGCTGAAACAGCAGAATATTATTCAGCGCTTGCAAAACAAACTTAGTCTCTTGCAGTAAACGGCCTGGGTCACACACGGAGGAGGCAGCGCGGGTTGCCAGGTGTGCCCGCTGGCACTGTGAGGAACCGGATGAGAAGGATGGGGGTGCCGCCTCGGACAGGGAGCGAGGTGGCACACGTCGAGGTGCCGGAACGTCTATTAGACAGATGTGGGATAAGAAGAGCGCACACAGACGGGGTGAGGGCAACACAAAAACGTGGGGGTAGGGTAGGGTACATCATCATACTTACTCTCACAGGCACACATGTGGCCGCAGGGCTGAAACAGAACGGCCGCCTTCTTATCCGAGCAGACCACGCACTCTTCGATCTGTCGACACAGCACGTCGCGTTACGCGTCGATACGCGCGCCGGCCAATCACGTAAATTACATTAACACACACAATCACATATCAGTCTGGTCGGCGGAAGTCATCAATACATGACACACTTAATTCACGTAGACCTGTATAAACCGATAGACAAAAAAATAGTCGTTCACAGAACAAAGTAACTCCCACACGCAGGTCAGCGGACAGGTGAACAAACAGTACTGAGCAAAAGTCAGACAGGCAAAGAAAATTTTTGAAGGTATTTATCTGTGTGGTATGTGTATCTCTGTTCAGGAAAAAACGTAATTCAGCACTTGAGCAAATTAACAGTAACATAAAAACATTACTTTGCTCAAGTTTGGATGACTAGATGAACACTGCATTAGCTCCCAAACTTCTCTTCAGAAGCGCCCGACTCATTTCACGTGTTTGTCAAATCAAACCAGATTGCTTATTTAACTGAATTAGTTGAAAATGTCAATGAGGTATCGATTACCCATACGAGGTAATATACGAGTGGTCGCGTCAAAAAAAAATCACTTTGATTTAATTAGGTGGTGGCGTGAATTTAGGAGAGGTCTCGAAATGGCTAAGCTGGCAAACTTTGACATATCATCCTCAATTTTCCCCCACACGAAGATGATTTAAGCATCACTTTGTATGAATTCTGCACAATACAGCAAATACACAAACACACGCCGAAGACGTCTGACACGCGACAGGACCCACAGACCGACACGCACGTCGCTGCCGTACCTTGGTGCGAGACTGGACCTGCTCCTTGCAGATGAGGCACTTCTTGACGCGCGGCGAACACAGCGAGCAGGTGGCGATGTGGCCGCAGGGCCCGAACAGCGTGTCGCGCTTCATGTCTGAGCATACCATGCACTCCTCCAGGGTCTCGCAGGTGCTGTTTAGCGACGGGCTGCGCGACCCCACCTGGCCACTAGGGGGAGGCATCGGGGAAGAAGCAGAAAGGGGTTGCGGTGAAGAATCGGCAGATCACCCCTCATCAAAGTTTACTTTGCCACGCTTCCTCCCTGACTTGCATTAAAAACTAGCGAATGGCTAAAATATATATTAAAGAACACCCACCTCAACTGAATATTAATCCAGGAGATTTATTCCTACGAGATGTATTCCTATGATATTTTTGCACACGTTCTTAACTACAAGGAAATAAATGGCCCTGTAACCTTTGATTAAATGTATATAACAGAAATTCCCAGATACACAAAGAATGGTTCTCCTGCACGCTACAGACGGCATGCTGCTTGTTCTACAAATTTGTTCTAATTGCACCACTAGGTTTGTGGATCCCACTAATCGACCCGTCACCTTAATTAGGCAAATCAGGTGACAGATTATATAAATGGGAGGGCCGGGGATGCCAAAGAAGTGGCTCGGGATCTGTCGTTCTGGCACAGACCGTGCTCTAATGAGTGGAGTCATGACTCGTAATTGTAATAACGGCAATAAACGCAGAGATTGGCGGCAGTCCTGAGAGGGCTCTCCGGCTGATGTAGCTGCAGATAATGCTGGCAGTCGCTGGGAAGAAGCCACGGGATGTAACGGGAGAGAAGCTGGGAGGCAAGCGAGTGGAAACGGGCCCACCATCCGCTAACGCTCATCCCCTCTAATCGTCTCGTTGCACTCGGGGTCCGGTCCTCCCCGAGCAAGACAACATGGTACTTGGGTGCTGACTGGTCTTTAGTGTGGCGTGTTTCCTGTGGGCAGCGGCACTGGCCCCGTCATGCCAACTATTCCTGGCTGTTGATAGCGGGGTGGCTAGCTGACAATGTCTGTGCCTAGAGGTGGTCATGTCACCCTTAAAAAATGGCTGCCCGCATCAAGCATTCTCAGACATGAATGTCCTCTGGGACAGATTGTTAAATGCCATGAAATGGGCTGGATGGTGGTGCTCGGGGTGAGATGGCGGAGGATCTTACCTGCTCTTTTCCTTGTGGCACTTGGCCAGAGCTTTGCAGAGGCTTGGGTCAGGGCACAGGTCCAGTGGTGACTGACCCTTCTTGTTACGGATGGTGAGATCGGCACCGTTGGCGGCCAGGAAGCAGGCGATCGAGGCGGCGCTCTTCTTCTCAGCCCCTTGGGTGCCCAGACCCATAATCAGCTGCAAAAAAGAAGGGGGGGCGGAGACACGGGGGACAGGCTTAGGTTTCCACGGTGATGAAGCCCCACCCCCTGGCAGATTCCTAAATGGCAAGTATGGTGGTATCGGCACCGTGAGATGGAGAAGGCGTTCAAGGACGGACCAGGAGGTGAAGGAGACGGGAGGAGAAACAGGGAGGTGCTCATAAAAAATTTTTGACAAGGGGGGGTTTCAGTGGGAGGGCTCACCGTGTTCTTCGATGGCTCCCAGGGCTCCACCTTGCTGACGTCCTGCATGTCCTGCAGCTGCCGCAGCTGGGACAGTGTGTGGTGGCGAAGGGCTTCATGCAGAGGCGTGTCCCCGTCCTTGTCCTGGACGTCCAGCTTGGCCTCGGCACGTACAAGAAGCTGGGGGACAGAGACGGGGGCATGAGACACGGTGCTAGGCAGAGAACGCCATCCAGCTCTCATGCTCCTCTCGGGAAGCACCTCCATCCTCAAACGCGTGCTTCTCCTGGGATTTACCAGAAACCGCTGAATAACCACGACAGTGGCCTCCAAGCAAGCAGGTTGCATTTCTAACGTGATGATTCCGCATTTTGCGTTCTGCCACTCTGCTCCAGCTGAGTAAAAGTGCATTTCTCAGGTTTACCAACAGAAAACCATTTTTATAACCAGTGACAGGGACATCACTCACAGTAATCCATTACAGACAGTTCGGATCCAGAAAGCAAAAAACCAGATCAAGGTTTTGTTTTAACCAACCAGTAGAGTATGCGTACTCTGTGATTGAGACTCTTTATACTCAACTTGCTTTAAACGAAACCTTGGTCTGGATGTGTACTTTCGGGACCTGAACTGTCTGTAATGGATTACCTGTGTAACTTCCCCAACACTGTGTTTAAGTGTACTTACAGTGCAGATAGAAGTTCTTTAGGAACACTAAAAAATAAAACAAAAATGATATATTTGTTACGCTTATAGAAAAGAAAGCACGGGTCTCTACACTCCGCACTCAGCGCTGGAGACTTAATACACAACGAAACAAAGAATAGACAGACACTCGTGCCTGAACCAGCTTCAGCCGGGAGTCGGATTAAAAGCCCTGTACGAGCTTCAGCACTCGGGCTGTCCCAAACACCCGGACGTCGGCTTTCATTTACACAGAGCAAAGCAGAAGCCAGCCTCCCTGGACCAGAAGGGGTTAAGCGCCAAGGCATCCGACCCTGAGCTGTGCCTGCACCGTTACCACGGGGACGGGAGGATGCATGCATGCAACTGCGCCGCCCACTTGCCAGCGGTGCATGCTGGGATGCTGATCGTGCTGTATGCCATAGAAAAATGGCTCTACTAAGCAGGAAAAAAAAAAAAAAAGTCTGGGTTCGAGCACAGCTGCAGGAGCTTCTGATTCAGCGGACCAGAATGCAACGTGCGTGACGAGTCGTGGTTTCCGCAGGAGAGGAACGTCTTGCTCGACAGCGCCACCTGAATCCTCAAAGAGACTGATCAACCCTGACGTGGACAGGTTCGTGGAAAGACAGTGTGGTAGAGTGTACTCAGGAGCGCACACGCATGCATACACCTCACTGCGGCCACGTTCAGCGACTTGAGCACCTCCGGACACGGCAGAGTCAATATCCCCTCATACGAAATGCCTCCAGCCTGTTGACACTAGGAGCAGTGAGGACATTCCCCACCCATGTGGACTGCACTTCCTCTCCCCCTAATGCCAGGATGCCACTGAGAAATTGCCCCGTCCTCCGAGGGGTAGGGAGGTGCAGTTCCCTTCACGTCCAGAAGATGGCACCAGCTGGGTAACCTCTCTATGACTTCCAGTGGGGCTCCACTGCCTTCCCCTTGGATAACATTTTCACTGGCACTGCACCAGTTGCGGGAGTGCGGAGATTCAGAATTAACCCTGTTCCCTCTGCCACCCCCCTCCCCTCAGCCCCCTTTGCAGAAGCAAGCAGGGAGAGATAGATAAGACGATAACTAGATAGCATCTTCAATTAAACGCTGGGGGGTCCAAGGGAGCTTACCCTGACGATCTGGGTGTGCTGTCGCTCCACCGCCAGGTGCAGGGCGGTCTGCTGGTTGACGTTCTGAATGTCCAGGCTGGCGTTGCCCTGCAGGGGAACCGCACATTGTTAGGGTGGCATCGGTCCTCATGGCGGCACCAGTGAGGCACACACGGGTTGCCGTGACGCAGGGGCAGCTAAATCAGCCTTTAAAATAAAATACAAAAAAAAAAAAAAAAAAACAACAGGAAAGATGCAGCGTGGTCTCACGGGAGCGGTAGATCGCCTAGGACCGGATTTGCGATCTCTGTGCAGAACAGGAGCAGGGAGGCATCAGTCCAACGGGAGCCTGAATCGTCAGCATGTTCAACTGTGTGTGATTGTTTGTGGGAAGGTGCGGGAGAACCCCGCATGTGTGTGTGTGTGTACTGGCAGGCAAATGCAGCCGCTAAGCGCCCTGGTAACCGGGAACCGAAAGAGGGTCACAGGCCCTGCAAACGAGAGCGGACCAGAACCAGTGAGAGCAAAGAGAGAGCGACACACAGTTTATATCTCGGATCAGGGAGGGGGGGGGGTGATGGCTCCTCACCCGGAAACGTCCGAACGGCAGAGGAATGCAAGCTGATAGCGTGTTGGGGGGATGGGGGGGGCATTGAATCAATGAATCAAACCAGGACTGGTGTGCAATAACGTGACTGATTCCTCCCGTTGGGAGTTGGACAGCTGATCGGGAAAGGACGGCTGGAGACCCTGGGAGTGCGGAACAGCGCCCCCCCGCCATTGGCAAATCTGTCACTCAGCATTCGTAGGAAGTGGAAGCAGAGGGACGGGGTGGGGGTGGGGGGGTTGATGCTACGCTATTGCAGCATTTCTGCATTAGAGATTCAGCACAGCACTGGAGGTGTGTGAGAGGGGCCAGATCCCTGGAGCTGCAGGTGTGCGCGGTGCGGCGCGGTGCGGCGCGGCGCGGCGCGGCGCCCACCTGGTGTACCAGCAGCTCAGCCACCTCCACGTGGTTGTTGAGGGCCGCCAGGTGCAGCGCCGTGTAGCCGTCGTCCTTCTTCTCGTCCACGATCCAGGGCCGCGGCAGCTTAGACAGCAGGACGCGCATGGCGCTGAGAGAGAGAGAGAGAGAGAGAGAGAGAGAGAGCCGTCAGCGTGGGAGTTGGTCCTGGACGGAGAGGAGCTGGTCTGATCATTCGACCCATGACACAAGGGGAGAGTCAGTGCTGCCACGGCAACGCCACTGCCCCTCGTCCCCCCATCAAGGCCCTGCCCCATCAGGGTGATAAAAGGGCGAGTGGCTGTAGCCCCCTCTAAGAAGCCACCACCACTTAATTCCTCCATACACTCACCGTCTAATTGGCCATTTAATTAAAACGATAAATCTTTGCTAGGTGAGCCATTACGCCCACGTGTCCTCAGAGGCAAGGCAGGGCGGGGTGACAGGCATGTGAGAATTACCCGTCCCCCCCCCCCGGCCAACAACAGGGTCATGACCAAGGTCAACCCTGCCCCCACTCTTCACCAGGAATGACATGATGGATACAGAAGAGCGCGTGGTGGTGGTTTTTGGGTGGGGGGATGATGGGGGGAGGGGGGGGGTCAAGACAGCGACAGCAGGTGGCACAGGTGAGCGAGTGGAGCGAAGGCGCGCGGCAGCGGGTGACAGGTAACGGCGGGTGACATTGAGAGCGGGGGAGGGGGGGGGGGAGATGGGGCGCCAGCTGTATGTGACTGGTGAGCTGTCACCCGTGCTTTCCGCTTTTGCGTTCCTGCTAATTGCTTTGGCATCCGCTTTTGGGTCGTGCCAAACGAGCACCTACGAATAAAAACGGAAAGGGATACAGGACAGCAACCAGCGGAAAAAACGAAGCGTGGAGAGCGAGAATGTATACGGGAGGAGGAGGAGGAAGAGCGGGAGAGAGGAAGATCCCTCAATTAGTCACGGTCTCTGCGTTAGGCAACCGCTCACCTTGAACTCCACTGAGCCCAATCCCACCCACAAGACAGCACCCTAACCCCGCTGAAGGTGTGTCGACACCAGAAAACCCTCCCCAGCTCTAGGCAGCTCCTGTACCAATTGAACGTCGGGATTGGATCATCTCAGTACAAGACTCACCTCGCTAAACCCTGCCGCTTTGACAGGAGGCACTAGCTGGATCTGGACATGCCATCCAAAGAAGTCCCCCGGGACGTCTCTCCCGCGTCGACCGCGACCCGCCAAGCAGACGGCCCCAAACCCCATCACGTGACCCCCGATTCCCAGAATCCTCGCATGCTGGGCAGCACGGGAGCCTTGCATATTAATGCTGCTGCATTGCGGGCTGCGCTGTGCCCGGGAGGGCACGACAGGCGGCCACCCCTGTCTGTCACGCGCTGGCCAGCACCTCTTATCCGGGGGGAGGCACAAGCCCCTCTGCACCAACCTGCCCACTGAGGTGCTCAATTATCCACACGGTGTTCACAGTTTTTGGGGGAAGAGGGTAGATATGGAGGGTGGCCGTAACGCTTTCCAAATTGTGGTTTCCTAACCATCATGGGCCCAGAACTGCCAGAAACACACATT
>JAODKE010000088.1:2905775-2924720 GCA_026779605.1 Mormyrus hasselquistii
GAGGAGAGATGAGCTTAAAAAAAGGCTTAAAAAAAATGAAAAAATTGCGAAATGGTTTTCTACAGTGGCATCACAAAAGTGCTGGCATGTCTGACAGCTGAACTCGGAACGCCGGAGGAGAATGAAAAGGACAGGAGCTGAGATAGAGAGAGCAGGAGAGGGAGAGAGAGGGGGGAGAGGGGGATGGAACTGGGTCACCCTGTGTGCGAGACGGGGTCCCCAAGGAGCACAGGCAGGCCGGCCGGCCGGCAGGGCCCATCGGTGTTCACAGGGACCACGCCCCCCTCCCGGATACGGCCATCACCCATGCTGCAGCGAGAAAGGCAGGGGAGGGGAGGGGGCTGTTATCCTGAAGGTTGATTTGAAGCGACGTTTCTTTTTTACGTGTTTTATGACAAAGAGGGCAGCAGGGGGAGCGAATATCAATATTCATGCTGCCTAAAGGTCTGATGGGAACTGGCAAAATAGCGGCCAGTAAATCAGTATCGCCGGGCCGGCTACATGCTGGCTATCAAACCGTCCATGACGTCGACACCGGCATCAGGTCTACGGACACGGTGGCCGCGCGGCTCCCGGGGACTGTGGGAAAACCTCCAGACACACGACCGCAAAGGACTTCTTAAACGTGGGAAGCATCCACATTTGAGGAACGTCCTGTATGTGCAGCCGGCATGTGACGGATCCTACGGCGCGGGATGCGGATATGCTAATTCTTCTGCGGGACTCTCGCTCCGGCCACACCACCGTCTCACTCCTCCTTACGGAACCGAGCTCTTCCCCGGCGCCTGCTTACAGCATGTCAGGAGGACTGGCCCCGCCGTCGTCCTGATTTAGCCGGGAAAACCTGGTGATTTGTGGGGCTGCCAGACTAATGACTGACACTCATTTTTTCCCTACAATTTGCGACTTTCCCAGCCCGTTTAGCGGTGGTATGTAAAACCTCGCAGATTTTAGCCTGCATTTTGCCAGGTCACCACCAAAAGCAGGAAGTGGGGAGGAAGAGAGGACGACAGTGGTCCAGCACCCCATTATGCAAATGAGAACGTCTGTGATTGGACAACGGAGAAAAGCATCACACCCCACCCACTGCATTTCCATCTCATCCACCGAACTATGAAGGCTTTAGCTATGATTGGTTAAAGCAGGTTAACACACTATCAGGGGGTTGCAAAGTTAAACCATATGAGGCATCAAACTGCAGGCAGCCTCCACTTAAATACATCTCAGAAAGATAAGACACACTGCCAATGGTTTTAACAACAACAAAAAAAAAGCATGCACTATGTATTCTGGGTATTTACGCAGACTAGGCTGCATCCCAATAACAAGGGTCAAGGGTTCTGCCCCGGTCATGGCAGAGTGCACATTTTACTGGGACACACCACAGTCACCCGTGAGACTCTGTCATCGCCTTACCGATTGGCTGCCGGGTGAATTAGTCGCTACCCAGCCGCAGCCCCCGCCGTTTGAGCCAGCATACGTTACAGCTCGAGCCAGCACCCCTACACTCTTCGCCGCAGAGGCGCTCATGAGGTTGCCGATAAACAAACATGAGCTAATGGAGAGGAACTGATGGTTATCCGGTACACAGGAGCATCAGACAGCCAGTCTCACTGGGCAGCCATGACTGGAAGCTTCTTTCTGGGGGCCCAACGCACATCCCCCCCCCCCCCCAACTCTGGACACATTTCCTGGGGACGGTCTTTGGCTCCTGGCTCAGACCAAAGCCTGGCACCTCTCTTCGAGGCCGATCTGCCAACCCTTTGCCTAAAAATTAACCTTAATTTACTAGGCATTAGCGGCCCTCCTCCCTCACGGCAGAGTGCCTTGATGATGGGGGAGGGGCCCAATGGCGCGGTGTATTAATATCCTGTCCCTTCTGGGTGACCTACATATTATTCTCCCCCCCCCCCCCTTCACCACTTTCCTTAAATGTTTCATTCCCGGCGCAAAGACAGAGGTCTTGTCGACTCGGCTGCGCTTTTCTTTTTGCGTCGGGTAGCTGTAACGGGACACGGAGACCCCACCCCCAACAGCAGCTGCCTGGGTTCGAATGAGCTTGAAGACAAATCTGCCACTCAGATAAAAGCTGCTTTCTGGACCTCACCACTCTTGGCGTCTTCCAGCCCAGAAACCTACGATACCTATAAAAGCACAGCTTGCATGTGCGATAGACCTGGGAATGGCGTCACACAGAGCCTGAACGTACGGTGCTGAAACAGGCCCGGTTCACGTCGGAGCCGCTCGATCCCTCGCGGGACTGATGTCGGACCTGGCTATCCATTCTTCACGTGCCAATTATGCTGTCAGTTAGCTGAAGCAGTGTTTCCCAACCCAGTCGTCAGGGAACCGCGGCCAGCCCACGTTTTTGCTCCCTCCCAGCTCTCAGCCGTTCAGACACCGAATATCTGGTACAGATGCGCTGGGAGCTGAGAGGAAACGAAAACGTGGACTGTCCAGGGTTCCCCCGAGGACTGATTTGGGAAACACTGGGCTAAAGGATGAAGAAAACCCCGTTTGCAGCTTTGGGGTGGCGGAGGACTCACCATGCCATAGGGGCCAGTCATTGCACAGTCTCATGCAGCAGGTCCCCCCAGACCCCTGTCCACCCAGTACCGTACTGAACTGTGATGGAGTGTGGGCACCCTTTTGCTTTCCAAAGACTCTTCTAGATTCCAATTGAACCAAACTGGGCTTTAGTAAATCTGAATAACCTAGGGGACACGCACGCTGGAAGGAGTTAAGGGCTGGACCGAACCACAGAAACAGGCTGGGCCCCCAGGACACATTTTTACGGACTTAGCCACGACCACAAGAGAGATTTGCTCCACAGTACTGATATCCTTTTAATAGCTTCATGGCGGCGACCTTTGCTGGCCCGTTCACTGGGCAATCACTGCCAAGCTGGCCCTCTGGCTTGCAATGCACCTCATCCCCTCTCTGCCTTATTGGTTTGTTCGTTATTTGGCAGTAAATACGCGACACATCAGGAAATACCTTCTGGGACCTGATCCTTGGCCTCCCTGCTCTGCCACTGCCCCCATGGAACACTCAGTTCCTTGGATAGACAACCTCAAACCTGTCAACCGGTTCTACTGACAGATGCCGGCGGCAGGCGGCCAATGACAGCACTCTCTGTGAGGCTGGAATCGCCGGCACCCGACAAGCACAGGACCGCCGAAAAGGGAGATGTGCGTGGTGGCACTGCTAGGATGATTAAACGATTGCAGAGGTTTAGCGAGAATCAGAACTTACACCAAAACGGAGGATCCCTAATAAGCCAGTGCCTGCTGAACAAGCAGTTAACCCATCTGCAGCAAGGAACGCGCAATAAATAACTGCTTTGTTAAATACATGAATAACATGAGAATTAATAACTGCTTGTCCGCTTGTAGATAAAGCGGAGTTCCGCTCCTAACGTCATCTGTTCTGTGTAGCCCCCGGGGGCCACTAGCCCGCTGGCCGGCTGTAAATCACATTTATCTCCACGATCTACCATTATTGCTGCACTAAAGAAATTGCTGAATGCCCTGATTTTGAAAGGGGGGGGTGCTCAAAAGTAAAAATTTACCTCTTTTGAGGTTTTGGCATAAAGTAGCACACTGCAGTGCTCCAAAGGTCTGACATAAAGCTTAAAACGTACCCTTGAAAGGGGCAACCTATGTGAACCCCCACCCCAAACAAAGCAGAGCACCAGCCGAGAAAGCTGGCATTCCAGAGCAGAGACAGGACCCCAAAGCAAAGTACAGCTCATCCATTGGGCTATTTCCACCACTTGGTCCACCCCATGTAATGAGATGTACAGCTTCTGATTGGGTGTTGTAGCCCCTGGTTTCTTTCTGCTTGGTCTTTGTTTGGTGTCCTGGACAAACCCCAAATTTCTGTCGGAAAACACGCCAGACTGGAAGGAGATGTTTAAATTAGGTGCCCGTGCCCTGCTTTCCTGACTTGTTCTGCAAATGGGATAAATAGGAATTTAGCCAGCAAAGCAGGAGTGCACTACTCCAGAGAATGGTGACGCAGTACTACAGTGCAAATCAGACAGATTTAAAGAGTTGTCATGGTGATCAGCAACGCTGTCATCAAGTCCACACTTCCCATAACTAGGTGATTTGGGTACCTGTGCTAATTACTACGCCGGAGATTCTGGGAACAGAACCTAAATCAAATTCGTCAGGTTTGCCAGCTTATATACACTTGGGTGACTTTGCATCGCCTCTCTAAAATGCAGACATTCATTGTGGAGAAATTACTGAAAGGCGAAGCATAAATCCTACACAACAGCCTGCGGGCATACCTTTTGAAAGTGGGAGAGGAGGTTAGGCTCCCCCACAGAGCGACAACGCAACACGACGGGCACGTGCGGCAAATGCTTAGCTAGAGATCAGACTGCTACTTGGGGCCCTGCAGGAAGGAGGCAGAGAGGCTTTAGAGACCACAGGATACACAACAGACACGAATCCTACGATGGCCAGCACCCCCACCATGGATAAGACCCCAGACCAACACACAGCTCCGGATGAGTTAAGCTTAACAAGCGTTCACATGTGGCGCGATCAACCAGTGCAAGGCAGCGATTCTAAGGCCAACAAACCGTTTAACTATCATACTGAGAAGTGACATAATAGAAAATTTGTCACAGACAGACCCAGATTTCAATGCAGACCGTTTAATTTCTTTAAAAAACAATAAAAAGGCAGCCGATGATTCCTTGACACTTAAGGACGAGAGAAGACCTGAAGGCCACACAGCATAAATGGCAATGGAACCACGCCGGTGACGGTGGCCTCAAGGATAGTACTCAGCAGAGCTTGTCGGGATCACGCAAGTTATTTAAACTCGCTTGAGATTGTTGTAATTCATTAAATGATAAGCAAAGCACTTATCCTTCTTCCTCAGCAACCTTATCGACGTTAGCATCCTGTTTGAGTGAATTAAAGCCTAGTCCCTCCATAAAGAGAGATATCACAGATCTTAGAGACGGCATTAAAACAATGCTTAGAATTAAATAATGGAAGAAACCTATAGCATGAAGAGAGCCAGAGAGACGAATGTCGTTTTGCGAAGCTGAACCAGACGTGCACGTGGTGGCGTGCACCTCTGAAAACACGAGATTCCAAGTTGGCCGGTTAGGTGACAAGACCTCTGCACCGTCAATGCAGACGAGTTCAACTCGCTACCGATTGGTCATTATGAACCAGCTCACACATATTAGCAAAGTCAACCACCTCAATATCATTCACTTCATCATAATGAACCCACAAACCCACAATGGATGCAACAAATCCATTATAATGACTTCACATGTAGTCCTTAAGATAACCCAAGTCAGCAATTTTTACCACATTATACAGTCAGATCTTTCACTAGGCAAGCTCTTCACAGAGTACCACTGCAGCAAATCCTCTCATGAAGCATATTCCAGAAACACTTGGACTGAATTCATGTTTTTAAGAACTTCAGAATTTGGCATGGACATCGCAAAAAACGTTTCTTTTAATTTGTAATGATTTTTGTTTGATTTTATTTGCGTTCCACTTGTTTGGGTTTTTGGTACCAGCCACAGACTGCGGGCAAACGGTGTTATGCTGGCCCCTCCCATTCTTTGGCCACTCGGGTTATTTTCGCTCGCAGCAGCTGATCCAAAGGCAGCTTTCCCAGCAGCGCCTTTCAACAAACATTACGAGCAGGACCCGGCATCCAGACACCTGTCCGGGATCTGATGTTCGGGATCACGCTGTATCTATCGCCGGCTCTCAAGGTTCTCATGTTCACAGGTTGGAGGGGAAAATATATCCTGAACTGAACCTCAAAACAGGGTCACTGGGCGTGGGTGTTGCATCACCTACAAATAGGCTGTGATTTGTTTTTAGATTTCTGTAACTAGCCTGGAAGAACGTTTCACCACAGAGCATGCGAGTGTGTGTGTGTGTGTGTGTGTGTGTGCGCGTTTCAGAGGATGACCGTGACCGCGCGTGACTCAGGAAGTGAATGACACAGAGGGGGATACTCTGGACTTAAACACTTTCCCTTCTGACATATTGATACATCGCTTCGTTTTGTCTGTCGCTTGAAAGCCTTACGCATCTTTGAGCAACTGAACTTCTAAATGGTCGGAGGAGGACAGGGAGAAAGAGGGAGGGATGAAAGAGGGCCAGGAGGAAGGGGTAGGGAATAGTGGGCTAGAGAATAAGGCTGATGCACATTGAGACTGCAGTGTTCTCCAAAGCAGCCCTTGGCTCCTAGCCTTCAAGTCTGAGCTCTACAACCGTCCAGCTTTTGAGCGGAATTTAAAGAGCAAGTACTTGAATCCCTCAGATTCCTCTCAAGAGATCTTGTCTTGCAAGTGAATGACTTGTGAGCATGGCAGCTTGCGGTGAACGATTGCATCATTTACACGACTAATTGTTCCATTGTGAACATGGAGCGATGTCACAGGTGCTTTTGGCTTTGAGTGTGCCCTTTCCTGTCAGCAAAAATGAGGCACTCTAAAGCTTTTCTTCAGGCACACTTCTTGTGATGGTACCAAGAAAAAACTCGGACACGAAAAATAATTTCGGAAACTTTCTAGAACCAATGTACGCTGATGGAAAACAAAGCAGGAGTCCTAACCAGCCCAATAAGCTGGCTACACAGAGCAGGTATCCACGGCCAATGATGGACCCCCCCTGACCACAGCTGCACCTGTCGTTCCCAGGAAGAACACTTTCAAGCTGTCTCTGGGGAATGTTCCAGCAGCGGTGGTTTCGGCTAACAGCAGGAGCCCCTACCAGGGAATGACGTAAGACCAAAACTGTCGAGCCACAGCTAAGCTCTCCTGCCTGTGTGCACCCAGCACACCTCATTCACCCCCCTCCCCCCCCCCCAAACAAAACAAATGAGACAGGGTTACAGGAAGCCAGGACACCGGACATGCATGGGGGAGGTTCCTTCTCAGAAAATGACACCAACAGAGACTGATGCCGTTCCCAATCAGTGAGCCACGCATGGCCTAAGTATCATCCCAACGGTACGGTCACGTGCAAGGTTACTGGAGTCAAACACTCGGGGCTGGAGCTAAAACAATATCTCCATTGTGTGCAAGTACAACTCCCTAACCAAAAGAAGTCAAAGAGCTCGTACCTGCATTATTCTGGATGCACTAGAAGCCCCTATTAAACATGCAGCGCCCAAAGAATTTATTAGCCAAAGTTTGCCAAAAATCAAAACATCAGCCTGATGTGTCAGTTTTGGCCAATATCACAAACCAATATTAAGATTTGAGTTATATATGACATTAAAAAGTTAGCAATGATAATTTCTAAAGACTGAGATAACTGCCTTGGATGACCATCCATTCTCCACAACGAAGGACGAGGGATTTTGTTGGCTCGTTCACCACTGAGAATCTCGCTACAGTCGCCAGAGCAGGCGCTACAAACACTGATGTCTCACTGCCTGTGTTATATGCGGTCGCTACATACATTCACGAGATCTAAAGTAACGTCACTGACATATTTCGCTACAGATTTTTGGAGCTTAGCCGGCTATCAGTTTTGGTGATATTGGACAAAAATATCGCTATCAACCAAAAGTTTCCGGTGCACCGCTACCGAAGACGGTCTCAAAGGTACTCAAGTATGCACCCAGCTGTTTTCCAGTGTGCAGAAGCTACATTTTACATCAGCTTAGGTTTTCCCAGACATCACAAGGCTTACCGAACTGTTTGTCTTGTGAATTGGGGTTCTGTCGCATCATGTGGCACACTGAGTTTTAAATATGTCTCTGCTTTTTGCTCCCCGATGTTTGCACAGCGGAAGCAATACTCCTGACACCACCGAATCCCTCTAGACGACCGTAACGTGCTGAACTGCCAATCAAAACGCGGCAGATATAACAAGCAGGCTTTCCCCCAATTTAGGCTTTTTGCTGTTAGTTGGCTACGTGTTGCTCTTTCAGATCCCGAGTTAGTGAGACCTGCGTTGTGGCTTGTTAAAAATGGGACAGACCAGCACAGACTCGCTTTTCCGCTAAAGTTAATCTCCGGCCAATAAAAGCTGGCCATTTGTCATTCTCCATTACCGACGGAGCAGACGATTAAAAGGGCTACGCGAGGCCTCTACAAATCACCCCCCAGGGCCCATTTTCTGCTTCAAGCGGCGGCCCGCAGTCGTGGATCCACGTGTACAATTAAATCAAGAAGCCCGCAATGCGTGTGCTCCTGAATCTTAACGTGAATTGGGGGGGGGGGGGGGACGGGATTGCTGGTGCTTCCAAAAAACATGGAAACATTGGTGAGTCACCAGCGGGTGCTCATTTAATTTCACCAACTTGACGCCTAAGAATAGAGGAGCCTCTACGCTGCCTTTCTGACAGCCGAATGCAGGACGCGCTGCTCCTTTAAGAGCTAGCTTACCTACGCTAACCTGACAGACAATTTATTGCTCCGAAAGAAGGAATAAATAAGGTGTGGAGAACTGAATGATAGATTAGGCCGTGCCACAACAAAACATATCCATTAGCTCCCAAGCCCTTTATCGTGCTGATCGATTACCTGCTACGTCGCTTAATCTGACTGACTATTCATCACGGCGGCAATGTGGGCGCAGCAATGCGGGGACCGTTTTCCGGGACGGACCCCGACTCTAAGAGCTGCGCTGGTCGTTTCCTCGTGCCATTGAAAACCGGGGCTCTGCTGACCCTGATCCGTCACGGCCCATTGGCTGTCTCAGAAGGCAGCGAGGCACCCCCACGAGTAACTGCAGCTAGGGATTACATTCACCAAGGGCTGGTTACCAGGTTTTCTCCCACACAATGGGTCGAGTCTGCAGAGCTACACCCAGGGCTAGGGTGCCGTTAGCACTCGGAAGAAGAGAGGGAAGAGTGAGATACCACGGCAGGGGTACGGTAAAGCCTCCAACTGTCACCCGTCGCCGGCACCCAGCGGCTGTCATGTGGAGACACCCGGACCACCTGGACCCCCGCCCCCCCGGGGCAGCAGCTCAGTCTGGAGATGAAGTCCCCGGCACAGTGCCCCTCAGGAACCTGGCGAGAAGCCAGTGCTTGTTAGAGCCACCCAGGCCCCACACCAAGCCACCCACCCACACTTTCACCTCCACCTTCAGATTCAATACCTGCGTGCTCGCCGACTACACATTTTTTCTCCCTCCTTAAACGACGTCTTGTACACCTGCTTAAAAGACGTAATAAAAATGCCAACTGCCCTCTACTGAACTCCCGGCTCAGATAGTGCTGTGCCGCCGGCGCAGTGTTTCGAGATCACGTACGTGTGCGTCGGGGAAAAAAGCTACATTCGAGACGTCAGAAGCGGCCCGAAAGCTGCATTCGGCTGTGTTAATGTTTTTTAATCACGAGACGCTGACAGAATGACAAGCTGATCACAAAAATCCTGCAAGGTACCACGCATTTCGCCTCCCGGCTGTTATCAGTTCTGGAGCGAGGCTACTGAGCGCAATTAAAAATTACTACATATAAAACAGGAGTTGAAATGTAATCTGAGTTTGGGAACGGGTGGTGGATGGAGCTCCGAGGGCCCGAAGAGGACCGACCTTGAGTTTTTCATGACTCTTATCCATGCTTCCTCATTGGTTTCTGTCATGGAGCTGGACAGGGGACAACCAATGCAGCAGAGGAAGGCGGGGCTATTTGCGAACTGGGGGGAGGGATTCTGTGCCTGTGAACGCTTCAGCTGACCTCGCTGCGGCATTAACAAAACAATAAGAACTACAGGCCTGTGTGCATGGGGGGGAAAAAAAAAATACACCTTAAGACAGCTGGTTAAGCTGCTTAAGAGACTTACCTGAAATCTTATATGATGTGAAATATGATTCGAAGACATTTTTAATGTAAATAAAATAGTGGGAAATGCAAGTAGAAAGTACATGCTACACCTATACCATCACCACCACAAAATACATATGTAGAATAAGAACGATGGTATAACTGCCTGGGGAGAGCATGGTAATCTTTAAAAAGGCTTTCTGGTCCAGTCACAGTCGGTGCCACCCGCACTCCTCTCCTCTTCCCCTTGCAGAAGCTCCTCCCACCTCTATTGTAATAAGAATTGTCATTATTGTTTTTTTTATGAGAACACAGGGACACTTAAGTGAGATCGTGCATAATGGAGGAGAATTCACAGGTGTGGAAGTGGCAGGCCCGCTCGCTCCCCAAGCATCTTGCGGAGGAAAATACTGCAACAACTGGAAGAATCACCAGCGCATCAGCTCCGAAAGTGACCCGGCTCGATCCATGCAGACACGGCCCACTCGGACGGGATTCGCACAGAGCGTAGCTCCGCCCTCCTCCCATGAAGGCATGTCAGTGCATTTCGAGCGCCGACCACATTTCCTGTGCCGTTAAACCATAACAAATCACCCGTGACGAGCAGGACAACACTATGATGACCGAATCAATACCAGGCTCGCAGACCTACGCTTTCAAAGGATTCCCGGAACCAGTAGGCATCCATCACGCGCAGAAACAGACAGTTAACAAATGATTACTTGGAAGAGTGGGCTGGGGTCGCCCTGCCTCCTACCCTGGTGCCGTCATCAACCTGAAGGCTCGTTCCCGGCAGCTAATGAAGACAGCAGGGCTGCGGTGCCCGTCCTGGTCCCCAAAGGCCAAGGCAGACGTGATGCGTCTACAGAGGTGAGACTTGCAGTCGATGAGTTGGGGCTCAAATTGCACCCCACCCTTGCCATCAGGCTTGGCCCGGCCATCTGGCATTCCAGGCATTTTCCAGTGGGCCAAAGGGTTTGTGGGCCAGCAAGATTTCATAGGGAGCCCCAAACACTCGAGTAGATTTTTAATTCAAGCCCAGCCCCACCCACCATCTACTTTAATCATTTATTCCGACTGTGGGAATGTGAGACTCCTACAAGGGCCATCTTGATTAGTACTTACCGTTTCTGGTAAAGCAATAGGATCAGAAGCGGCATGTACATGAGCAGCCAGTAGTTGGGCCATACATTATGGATTCTCTTTGGCGCATTTCTGCAGTGAGAGAGGCTTTAGGGATTTAAACCCTAAAGTACCCGTTCTGTAAATGTGCACCCTCAGCCAAGCGTCCAGTGCTCTTCGGTCTTCCATCGGATGCCACAATCAAACGCCTGGATACGGCTGCCCCCAAAAACCACGGGAACGTCGGAACAGACCCAATAATCTGTAATCCGCCCCGGCCCAAGGTGGCACTCGGAGTAGATCCAGAAACACGGTTAAGGCATTTAAAGGGATTTTGTCCACTTCCTCTCCTGAGCTCCTGCCCGTTTCACGTTTAATTTCCTTTGGTGTCCTTTGCCCCGCAGCTTTATAGGAAAGTGACGCCTTTCATAATACATCCAATCTATCTGGACTGCCTGAGAGCAACCAAACATGGGGAAAACCTGGGGGTTCCTCTGAGGGCAACCAAACATGGAGAAAACCTGGAGATTTCTCTGCAGCTGAGAGCTGGCAGGAATGGCTGCTATAGATGAGCGACGGACTAGGGGTCAACACTTAAGGCCAGCTCCGCTCCCAGAGCTCCGTGCCAGCTGCGACGTCAAGGTCTTCCCCGGGCGGCAGGATACCCCACCCAAAATGACTATGTAGCAGCTAGGAGGCACATAGGCCAGCGCAGCCTGGAGACACCTCAGAGTCCAGCCAAAAAAATACATCTCAGTCAAGTATGAGTTCGCATTCGGCCGCTAGCCCTGCTTATACAGAGTCACATGACACCGTACTGCAGTATGTGGGCTCGCAGGGCAGTGAGACGAGGAAATACAATTTAGTATTTGGGCGAGGATCCAGGGCTATTTTTATGCTAACCGTTGCTAGTTTAACAAGATACATAATCAGTTAAATAGGGCCAACTGAGTAAACAGACATGAGGATTAGTCCTGGTTAATTAATTTCAATAAATAAATAGCCCAAAAAGAAGCATGTTGTAGTGTAATCAAAGTACAGTAACAATTCCACTGTGTTCGCATTTATGGATTAACTGCAGTAATTTCTGGACTTTTTCCTCAGCTACCAATTTCTCATTTATGAAGCCGTTTCAGACCTCAGATAAGCTGGAAGACAGACAGGTCTGTCAGCACTTTGAACATACAAATGCAGGTATGGAATGAATGTAATGCAAAGCAGTTTTCTGATGACTGGACTTTGAAAAAAGTTGGCCAATCATGAGGGGGAAAAAAAAAAAACCTCATGCATTGATTTTAACCAATTAGATCGGCCCAGCAAACGGCTACCGTGACGAGAGGTTGCAGCCTCTCACTGAGGACACACCCCCCGCAACAAAAACACGCATCTGCGGCAAAATGTAGCCGTCCAGGTCCGGGGGGCTGAGGGGCCTCCCCTTTGCAATAAATAAATGCAGTGTGTGAAGCTGTGCCGTTCCTAAGCATGAAGCCAAAGGCTTTGAGGTTAACAAAACCCTCTGTCTGCAGACATCCCATTTGCAACGTCTCTTGCGAAAGTTCCACTTTTCATTTCATTTAAAAAATAAAAAAAAAGCCAAATGTGTGAGATGGCAAACTCCAGCGATCTGCCTCTGAGTCATCAGCCCGTAACTCATGAAAATGTCCGTGATTCTATGGCAGGCGGGCGTTCATTACTTAAAGTAATAAAAACAGAGCAAGGTTAAATAGGGGACAGTAGGGAAAAAAAAACCCTAGAGCACGCATCAAACTTCTGTTTTAGAACCGTGCTAGAGCACCTTGTGGCCCATCGCAGTACTAGCAGATTAACGCAGCCCTATCTCCGTGGGCACGTACTATAAGGTGTGCGGGACGCAATTCTAGCAGGGGGATGCCAAGGCACTCGACAGAGTCAAGGGTAAGCGCACGCGGAACGTGCATACGGAAGGTGCATACAGATATGCACGCATGCAGCCGTTAGACAATCCTGGGTGAATGTATACCAACTGAACGATACTTTTTTTTTTAGCGCAAATATTAAATAAGCAATCAGAAGAAAAAAAATGACAAGGCTTAGGTTTTATGGTGGACGCTTGAGGGGGAAAAGCAGACTTTTCTCCAGGGAGGACGCAAGGATGTCAACAATAAATGCCATAGGTGAGTTTCTACAGAGTAAACCCAACACTTGCCACAAATCAAGACGGCATGATAAAACTTAATTAAAATTCCAATTTGTACAATGCTCCGTGCGCTATAAAAAAATCCTTACTGCAGTGTGTGTGGGGTGGGGGCAAATCACTGCTGCTTCTCAAAGAAGCCTGCAGCCGATAGCACTACGCCGTTGAGGAGACGCTCAGGGGCGGTGCCAAGGTAGGACGCCGATCTTGCAACCCAAAAGTTGGCGGTTTGGGTCCCCGGGAGCCCTGCTGTCTTGCCCTTCATCAAGGTGCTTAAAATGTGTAAGGGAGCAGCAAGTCGAATGAGGACACGGCTAATGAATAAGAGTTGAAGTGTGGATGGGGGTTGGGTGAATGGCACAAGCGCCCCTGACTCCAAGACAAACACTGCATCGCGTGGGATGCGACATCATGGGCTCCAAGAAAAGGGCATTGAAGGACACCCATCATGGGGGGGCTGCACCCACACCCGGAACTCCAACATAACGCAGGCCATGTTTCACACACAAGATGAGCTTTAAGGAGTGTGTGCGTGTGCGTGTGTCCGGGTTTAAAATAAAAAAGATCATAATGGGAGGGGCTAAGGCCAGGGACATGAATCATCCACCGCACTAAAGCCGCAACCTGGACCGACACTGCCTGTACAGCGATAACGCGCGGAGCACCACCAACCTGCAGGGGGCACTCTTATCTTTCACACCCAATCATCAAACCAGGTTAGTGTCTACAGCAGCACAGGTATTTCATGTGTCTGTTTTTTTTTTTTTTTTTTTTTGCAGCTCGCTGGTACCCTACTGACTTTGCACCAGTACTAGCAGTTTATCCCACCCCCCACCCCCACTCCGCAGTGTTTCTAAGTATAGTGTTGAACAGCAGCGAGCTCTACCATATGCAGCTCTCCAGCTCCATTTAAATGAGAGGGGGGGGGGCTCAGGCAAGCAAGCAAGCACAGAGAGAGAGAGAGAGAGAGAGAGAGAGAGAGAGAGATGGGAGGAGAGAAGAATCAGGGAAATATAAGTGGAAACATGAGAGACCACTTTATTTGGTGGATCTATAAATAGCTCCGAAGGCAGAGAGGTGAGCCACGCTGAAGGTGGGGAGATGGGGGTGTAAAAGAATTTTTAAAAAAAAAAAAAAAAAAAGAAAAAAAAAAAAAAAAAGGCGACCAGAGAGGAGGACTGAAGCGTCCCAGAGCCCATGGCCCTCCGACAGCTGGGGGGACTATTTTTTGCAGGGGTTGACTAAATATGGTCAGGGAGGCGAGCGGCGGTGGCGGCGGGGCGGCCTGCAGCAGAGCGCCTGGCGTGCTCCAGCACCTATAAAGAGCTAACAGTTTAGCGCTCAGTTACCGGGATGGAGAAGCCGCCTGTGCGTGAAAAGGGAGGTGGAGATTCAAAACCATCTCCACGCCCTTTGACCTCAGGTGTGACCCCTGAAGACTAATCTTGAGACTATACTTTTTGAGATGACTCGCTGATGATGGTGCCCATCGTTGGATACCTGCCGCATCCTACCTGGAGCTACCGCTTCTTCATGCGTTTATTATTTACACCCCCCCGCCTCCCAATCAATCTACGGAAACAAAAACAAACATAACAGGAATTCGAACTCGGAGGACAAGAGATTCGGTGTGGGGAAAACCGGCAACTACACATCCAATGCCTGCAGAATCAAAAGGAGACATTGGCGCTTTTCGTGTCTTTTCGGTTCGATGTCGCCTCACCCCCACTCCCAATTACAAGTTTGCGGCTGAGAGAAACTTCATTTCCTCAACTGCGTCACCGTCGGATGGCGTCGGAAAATCCGAGGGAGCAAGTAATTACACGCAGCATCTCTCCGGTCGGGACTGCAGCTAGGCTAGGCCAAAAGATTGCGAAAGCATTGAGTTTTAGCTCCGGTGCTAAAGACTGAGGGATTCTCACGGAAGATATACTCCTTTGAGCATGCACGTGTGAGGTGAGGGATGGGGGAAGGAAAAAGAAAAAAAAAAAAAAAAAAAAAAAAAAAAAGAGAGGGGGGGGGGGGGGGGCATTGCAGATTTTTCCCCAGAGCGGAGGGGGGAAAAGCCCCATGATTCGGCTTAGAGATCGCAGACGAGGAGGCTAACAGAGGCTGCGCCCTCTGCACCCCCCTACCCCATCTTAACAGCTCCATCTATGCGATGCCTTTCCCCTTCTTGAGGTAAGGCACGAGTGAGCTTCTTCCCCTCCGAACCATCCCTTACACTCCCCACCCCCTCCTCCGCCTCCCCAAGCCCTGCCGCCCCTCGCAGAGAGAGGAGCTGATTCAGCGAGTCAGGCGTAGCACCGGCAACACTGGGGCTGCAGCAGCTGGAGCACTCTGTAGGTCATCGCCGCGCTCCTGTCCACGGGGTTTAGGGGCCGGCTGCTGCTGAGGCGACTGACAGGGGGGCGGGGGGGGGAGGGGGCGGCCGCTCGCTCGGGAGGCGGGGACACCACGGCCGGCGCCGGCGGCTCCACGGCAAACGCCCCTCGGACGCGGTTCCTCGTTCCACCGCGATAGCGGTGCGGAAGAGCGGTGAGTGGATTTTACTCTTCTGCTTGGGATTCGTGTTTCTCTCCTCACTGCCTTCCCTCCCCACCCCCCACAGTGCCAGAGAAGATGGTGGGAGGGGGGGGTGATCATTGAGGCAGGGAAAATCAAAAGGAAAGCAGGTGGAGGAATGGAAAAGTTTGAAAGCGTTGCTCGGGGTTAGACCATGCCTACGAAACGCCTGGGGTGACGTTAGCTCACCGCTACACTGGAGTCACTACCCAGCAACTGGGTTGGTAACTCACCCGAACAGGGAAACGGAATACCCACAACCCTCTATTTGAAGGAATGCGACTTTTTGTGTCAGGAAGCTCAGTGCCACGTGCTCCCCCCCTCACCCATTGCCAATCCCTGCTGACAAGGCTACACAGTCTTGACGGTGATCCGAGCGCCATGCCAGTTTGAAGCTGACCCGTTTGCGAGGGGGACTGCTTCAGCCTGTCCGTCTACTGCACACAGGAGCCAGACGAGGACTCACAGGAATTACGGCGGGACGTGAGTTTGGATGGGGGAGGGGAGTTTAACTCGGACTGCCGCCGTGGTGCATGAAGCCTGGGCGGGGCCAGGGATGTGTGTCAGCGGTGAACCCTCAGCGCTGGGGTAGTAACCCAGTTTCCTCCAGTGCATCCACTGGGACTTGGTGGGTATGCGTGTGGCATAAGCGACGCCAGGACCCTAAGCTCGGTGCTGCTCGGTCTTCGGTAGAAGGTGCCACAGACGGTTTGTGTCCTTCCGACTCTCAATCAGAATATCACACTCATAATCACAGGGAGCTTCACGATGCATTCTGGAACAATCCTTTTAAATGTGGTGATTTAAAAAGAAACTAAAACCGACCCGTCGCAGAAATATTGGAGTCTCTCACTCATAACAACATTATCCGGGATCTTCACAAGTGCCTAGAATAGCAAGTGCGTTTCCATCTCTTTCACCCCAACCCCCCAGACTCTGGGCCTGGTATCACGTTGAAAAGCAAAGCTGGGGGGGGGGGGGTGGGTGGGAGGGGGGGAGTGGGGAGGGAGCAGCAGTGTGGACTTGTGGAATGTGTGGCGAGGGGGTAAAGATTCATTAGAGACCAACTGAATATTTCACATCGTCATGCAAATAGTCATTGATCAGCTGCGGCCAGGATGAGACATCTGGCCTCAAAATAATCACCTGCAGTTAGAGAAGGGGAGGGAGAAACAGTTTGATTCAGGAGTGCTCAAGGGATACTCCCTCTCACGTGACCATTGACCTCGTCACAATGGCTTCCTGTTCCTGTACAATCAACGCCACCCCCCCCACCCCAAAAGGACATCAGCATGTTGACATGTTGCCGATGGAGTGGGTAAAAGTGCAGAGAGAGAGAGAGACGGAGAGAGAGAGAGAGAGAGAGAGAGAGGGGGAAGTACTGCTTCCTTTTGATGCCATTCGGCCTGAAGGATGCTCCTATTCCCAGGACACCACAAGCAAGACTGTAGAGGACAAGGGTTTCTCCTTGGAGAAAAAGCTGGGGCAAATGGAAAAAGGTGCATGGTATGGACTTTGACTAAGTGAATGTGAGTGGAAAAATTCTTACTGTCTCTGGACAGGAGGTGACAATCAGCTAAAAGTCACCCCTGAGTCGAGGGTTCAGAGAGCAGCCTTGTGAGCGTAAAGCGTGTTGGAGCCAGCAGCCCTGCCTACTTGACGTACATACTTCTTTATATACCCATATGGACATATGACAGCTATGGAATGTAAAGAAGTATGTATTTCTGGTCAGGTCCAGATCCTCTGCGCAGAACAGCATTTCTATTTAAGGTCTGAACAGAGCAAGTGTCGATGTCGTACTTCATGGATGGCGGGGGTGCAGGGGGGGGGTCTGCAGCAGGCGTGTGGTCAACGTGGAGCCGCAGCGGGGGAGGTGAGGGGGTGTCGACCCGGATTGTTGAGACGGGGAAAGTTGCGATGCTTCGTGTTGCGGGTGAGAACTAGCCGACGCCATTCGCTCACAGGATTCAGGCAGTAGCGCTAGTCAGAGTGTGCGCATGTGTGCACGTAAGGAGCTACTGAGATTGCCGAAGCACTCTCACAAAATAGCAACTAAAATCAAGGTCAGCTTAGAACTACTGCATAAAGGCTGGTTTTTGACTAACGACTACAACTTTCAGGTTATCGCGAGTTGTCTGCTAACTAATCACACCCTAACTGCAGTGCATTCAGCTAAAGAGTTCTCTCTGCTCTTTCACTGGAGACAGGAGAGCAGAAAGGCATTCTTTCCTTTGGGTAGCTACGTTGATTAGCTGTCCACTTGTTTTACAGAAGCTTCCAGAGGAAACTGAGCTATTAAAAGCACCGGCTGTTCCACAATATTGTATCATATGGCTGACATTTCAATCCTAAACCCCGCCCCCCCACCCCCTAACTAACCCTCAACTCCGGCCACCGTGTCCCACCCCGACTACTAAAACTACCGTTATTATTTTCCTTTGACATGCCGAAAACCGTAGAATGACAGGTCAGAACAATCGGGAATATGGACAATGCAGAGGCTTGTTTGGAAGCCATTGGGGGGGTGGCGGGGTGGTGCATAGAGGTCAGGGTCATCATCAGCTGTTGCCGTCACAAATGTGACGTACTGCAAAGAGACACACCACGCCTTTGCCTCTCTCGCCTTTCCACTAAATTTCAATAATTCCACACAAAAAGTTCCTCACGCTTTTGCTACCTTAAGAGCAAAGATAGAAGTCCTGAGAACAGGGATGCAGGGCGACCTTGCGCGCCAACCTGTCTGTGTTGCGAGTGCAGTGTCAGGGTGTGGGGGCATGTCCTTATTGCATGACTATTTGCTTAAGATTCAGACTCAGGCCTGTTCCTCTTCCACCCTCTCGCTGTGCCTAATTTAAATGCCGCCCGTTTACCGGAATCCCTGTGTTTACAATGAAACCGGCTGTTTGAACACAAACTTATCAAACCCGAGGCTGCGGGGGCAGAATTTTAAAGCAGGCAATCCCGCACTGGCAAGAATAAATTAAAAAAATAAAAATAAATAAGACCTGGAACGAAGGAGCAAAAAAACAAAAATTGGACAGTAAAACAGGCAGAGAAGGCTTCACACGTAGCTGACTGCACCCTACATCTCGACGCGGTGTAAGGAATATGGTGAGGGTGGCCTCATTTAGCTGTAGCGCAGAGGCGACCGCAGGACCATGTGGGGCCACTGGGGGGTCTGTGGCGAGGGACACCTGTCAGCCGGGGCCACAGAGACACTTCCAGTACAATTTGTCCTGTTAAATCAGCTCATGTATCGCCAACTTGTGCCAATTTAAACATGGGAACTTTGAAAGTAAAAT
>JAODKE010000088.1:2938621-2950179 GCA_026779605.1 Mormyrus hasselquistii
GAGTACAGAGACTCTGGGGGGGGGGCCTTTCGAACCCTTTGTTTGGGGGGGGGGGGGGGGGGGGGGGTGGTCTGTCCTTTAAGTAGCACTTTAGCGCAAAGTTTCTCCAACGAGACGGGGGTTGGCAGGCAGGCGATGTCCGTGCGGCTTTGAAGCCAGCTGCCGGCGGGGGCCCCCAGGGGACACTGATGGATGGTCTAATTCAAAGGAATGCTGCCGGAACAGCCGCCCATTCCCGACCTCATTGCAGCCTCGGCCCCCAAAATGCCGGCAGAGGTCACATGACGACCTCGCGCCAGCTGTGAGACCAGAGGTCAACAGAGGACACGTGCGTGTGCTTGCTCAGAAGTGCTGGGTGCGGGTTAATGTTTATTTAAATGGTTCTGGTGGGGTCTATGTGCTAAACCTTGACAAAAAAAGGTCCAATGTCTTGTAACCAAGGTTACAAGTTCGTAGACACTCTGTATTGGAGATTACAAGATGTGCTTTGGGGAAAGGGATTGACTGACATATTTTACATGCTCCACACTCCCCTCTTCTCAAAGGGTAAACATGAGGGGTGTCATTCCACTCCTCACCAGCAGAGGGCAGAACTGAGCACAGACGCCGCAGTGTCCTTTATAGAACTTGGATTTCAGAAGAACGTAAACCAAGGCCCTCATCAGCGCACTCATTCAATCAGAGGAACGGGGAGAGTCTGACCGGTTTCCACTGGGGTACTGCACCACGATGTCATGGTCCTCGTCGATGCCGCAGACGGTGCCGGTGGTGGTGAGGGTCTCGAACATGCCGTCAGTCCAGCCACCGTGGCCGTGCTGCAGCGACTGCACGATCTCTAGGTCCAGGTCGATATTGACCAGGTCGCTGATCTGCAGCCCACCCGGGTTCCGGTTACCGTTTTGCTCACCTGGTGGGATGAGAGCAAAGGACCCTATCAGTCAGAGAGTGTGTGTGTGTGTGTGTGTGTGTGTGTGTGTGTGTGTGTGTGTGTGTGTGGAAGAAGTAGGAAGAAGAAAAAACTGAGTACTGGGGCACAAGGTTCCACAAATCAGCTCACGGAGCGCGAGATGAACAAAGGACCAGCTGGATTTAAATATCATGAAGGCTAAAGACATATGAAGTGAAGCCATTTACAATCGGGGGAGGAGGAGCTACCAAGGCCCACAGGTGGAGGAAGCCCTCACAGAAAAGGGAGAATATCCGTATTTTAATGACAACCACGTGGCAGCTTGAGAGAGGAGTACGAGACGAAGGCTCGACGGTACTCAACGATACATATCTGGAACATGCTGCGGCCCAGTGGCAGAAATAAACACTAAAAAATGGTTCCAGGCCAGTGTACACCTTCCCATAATGCCTCAGGCATAACTGTGACCTCTTTAAAATATCTAGTAATGCGTTTTGGGTCAGTGATGCAGTAGATGGTGGGATAGAGGCAAAAAAAATCTTTATTCTCACTAATCTCACAAATCCACCAGTTAGACTATTAACTTAAAGTAATTAAGCTCAATGACTTTTAAATATCAAGTTCTATACTTGGATAAATATACATATGTATTACCTCCAGTGAAAATCTACATATACACTAAAATATGATAAACGTTTAAACTGTCAGGAGCTGACCTCTAGTGGCTGACCTGTGCTACTGCACTGAGCATCCCAGTGAAGCAAGCTTAGGTTGCTCTCACTAGCAACACAAATGTTTTGTCATGGTCAGGGATTCGTTTTTAAAATGCACAACGTGGGAGATGGATGATGAGAGCGCCGATACTCACCCAGAACAGGGCAGTGGTCTCTGTAAAAAGTCCCCCCTTTGGCATCCTGGACACATTTCAAGTCAGACTGGGGAGGGAGAGACAGAGGGCAAAGTGTGAGGATGTGTGGGGCTGCAGAGTCACCTGACCCATCCCAGGGACACTCTGATTGGAGGGGACGCTGCCGGTGGTGCCGCAGGCTTCCTGCCCGTTAACTCTGGCTAACATGCCGGCTTTCGTCACTGATGTCCCACAGTGGCATAACCAGTGCCCTGCGAGCTCAGGTTTTTCTTTCCGGCGCTCACACCCGCCACGTTAATCATCTCCCCAATAATTATGCCCGCGTGCCAGAAGATACCCAATCAGAGCCTCCGGCAGCACACTGAATAGACACATTTCAAAGGAAGCCAGCTCACCCCATCCACCAATCGGAGCGCAGCGTGGCCCCCGCGCCCCCCCTCCCCCCACATGACCTCCTCGGCTCCTTCCCCTTTGTGTGGCGGAGGCTGAGAGCAGATGTCCTTTGTTATGCGCGGGAGGCCCTGGATCCCCCTGGCCGCCCCGTCCAGCTGCTTGCGCACGCTCTCCACGAGGCAGCCACAAAGGGCCCCACACCGGGAAGAAAGGTCTGCTCTCTCACAAGAGACAAAGGCCTGCCGCGCGCCCCACCCCACCCGCTCCGGCCGCAGCATGGGCCTCCTCACCATGCCCTCGAAGCCCACTCTGTAGAGGTTCTTGGCGCCATTATCCCACAGGACGTAGGCGGCGCTGTGCGGGCTGGCGGCGCTCCAGTCCTGGATCTCTGTTACCTGTGCGGACAAGGCGGAGGCTGGATCAGACGTCGACACAAACCACCCCAGGCCTGCACTCCCATTTCAGGGGCTCGGGGAGGGGGCTGCAAACATCTCCCGCCTTCCGCATGGTGTTCATACAGATTTGTATCCTGCTGTGAAATCGACACACCTTCTCCAATTTCTAATTTTTGCTGTGCATAGCACGAGACTTGTGACTACCTCACCTTTACCACATTTATTTACGCACGTTTTTTAGATTTCTATTCCTACTGTCTTAATTTAATTGCATACCTCTTGCCACCACTGCCACCAAAACAAAGTCCTGGTATGTTTTGTACTTGACGAATAAAAGGATTCTGATTCACAGTTAATATTTCAAATGATACAGAAACATTTCTGTGCACATAGTTTTGTTTTACCACACTTACAGAAATATTACACCCGCATCCAAAAAATAAACACAAAATTTGTTTAGAACCACAGGTACGAGTTCCTACTGAAGATGGAGGATCACAAAATGCTCCAAGAGGAATCAGAGAAAATGTCAGTCGCCATGCCAAAACCTACCCTGTGGTTTTAGATACCCAGCAAGCCCAGCAGAGGGCGACTGACTGAAAAACACGTTACGTGACTCTCCAGTCATACATGTTGATAATGATCATTCCAGCCCATTGTGTCCATGCTGACCGAGTTTCAAGCAACACAATATGCAGAAAAAACAGGGCTGCTACAAAAATGCCTCTCTCGACGTTCACAAACAACAAGGGATGGAACCACACAAAGGATCAAATTGTAGCCTTTGTTCGGCGGAAGGCTGGGTTGCGTTTCTGCGCGGCACATCTCTCATACCAGGCGTCCCGCACCACAGCACAACTTACCTTGCCCCTTCTCCCATTGCCGCCATCTTGGTCTTCCCACTGCCAATCCACACCTCTGACCACGCGGCCTCCGGCGAAGATACCTCGCGCTGTGATCTTCTTGGACTTCCTCCTGGACTCCAGCAGAACCCTGTTGAAACGCAGGAACCGCGAAGGATTCAGGTTTAGCAAGGGAGCACCATCTTCCAAAGTGGCATCCCGGCTTTCCAAATAAATAAGCAATAGGCGTGAAAGTTTCAAGCTACGGCAAAGAGCATAGCGTCTAGAGAGACAGGCCCAGGACAAGATACAGCTGTAGGAAAAATAAATATATGCAGCTTGGGATAAAACTGTAGACTAGGTGTCAATGGCATTGGTAATGTCTGCCCTCTTCATTCAAAAACATCTGCATCCAGGTGTGAACATCCATGCACTGCACGACAAGCTTGGCTGTTTCATTGCTTTTAGGCCTAGACCTATTGCTACCATCACAGAGCAACTGGAACAACTGGAAATGAAAGGATGACATCAACAATGAAGGAAGTGTGTGATTTGGGACGTGGACTCTATCCTCAGTGACTAACCTCTCCACCAGTCAACGAAGCCCATCTCCTCCACTCCAGAGATGCTACTCTTTCTCTCCTCCTCCTTTTTCTATCATAGTATGAGAGCTTGAACGAGCAGATCAAAAGATAACAGCCCCTTGCTGGAAATGAACTGCCGACGGGCCAAAGGCTACATCCCTCAATGGTGATATGGAGAGACGATTCCCCTAAACACGGATTTATTTGACAGACAGGGGTGCGGACAAGGGGAGCAGTATGAAGCGACCTAGCGATGTGGGACAGAGACCACAAGCAAAAGTACATAATGACTTTATGTAAACCTTTGGGTTAAAATGAATCTGAGTAATCTTTTCTGAATTTAATGATCCGGCAGCAAATTCTTCAGCAATCATCGAGCACGCTCCACAGTGTACAACTGCATGACTCCATCCCCTACCAAGGCGACCTGCGCCGCAACACTGAACTTAGTATCTCCACCGCAGTTAATGGTGAAAACCTGCTTCAGTGCATGTGTTGCAGTGCAACATTCAGGATAAAGAAGCACATTTACCTACAGAAACTCAAGCGTATTTTGAAGAACCAGTAAATCCTTTTCAGAATGTCTGGAATACAGCTCAGATTCCGCTTCCAAGTCACCCTTCATGTCTTTAGACCCCTTTCATCACTATAGTCTGGGAACTTTGGCGAGAGGGGAATCTTACAGGAAGTGCGTTCGTAAAGTCTATTATTAATTAGGCCCACTGGGTATTTCAGGATTTCATTTATCCGTAATAATAAAAAGATGTCGGAAAGAGTAACGCAGTAGGAGCAAAACCACGAGTTACGTGACGGTGGTGAACAGCGAGTTTGGGATTCTGCCCGGATCGGCGTGTGTGTGGACCACACTGGAGCTTCTGCTGCATTTCCCACACATCTGCTAGGGAAGACGACCCATTTACTATTATGCCCTTTTTCACTCCAAAGCCCCCTAAAACCCATGGGGCAAACGGGGCAGCTGGGGCTGCTTCTGATACCCCCGGCCCCCAGGGCAGACGGGCACGCTGGGCGATGAAACACCCTCAGAGGCCGTTATCGGGGGGCTCGTGTGGGCTGCTCTTTATTTGTAGGCCCACAAAGACCCACGGCCCACAAAGACCCACGGCCACAGCCGGCGCGAGGTGACCAGCTGCTGCTCTGGTCTATTGTCGCCAGGGAGGGTTTTTTTTTTTCAAATTTTTTTTTTATGCCGAGGGAGGGGGGATTTGTAGTTCAACACCACGACAGCCCAGGCTTCCGCAGGGCTACGGATGATTTCACACTTACGCAGTAGCATTAACAGTGTTGTGCAAACAGAAAGCTGTCGGATGGATCCGTCTATGTTTACATGTAAACAGCAGAAGTCCAGGTCAGTGCGGGAAATCCGGCATAAACACCGACGTGAGGCCTGCATTCCGTAACAGACATCCTTCTCTGCTTCTTATTACCAGCCAGGTTAATCACTCTCTTTTCGCTCCCACATTACTGCTGTTCCATCACTCTTGTCAATAAACAACATTAATCAAACCTTACGATTAAACACGCTTATAGATTCACATTCAGCATCTCCCTGATGCACATTCTGTCACAGCGGCTCTGGGGGGGGGAGAGAAAAATGACCAAGCACTACACACACAAAAAAAAAAGTTATTTTTGGTCAATTGACAAAACAGGAAATGGCAGTTGTTCAATAACAATGACCATTTTCATAGTATCCAACATGCCACCGCTTGGGTCCACACAGGAAAAACACCCCAGCGGGTGTTAAGCAAAGTGAGAACATGCAGCATTAGGAGGAGGGCATTTCAAAGGGTACACCTAGATCCGAGTGAATCCACATCACACAGACAACGCAGCTGTTGTACTAGAGTCATCAGATCCAAGATTCATAAACTGGTATTAATATGAACCATGATCAGTAATTCAGGTCCAGACCAAGATTTCACTTCAACCAACCGGTTGAGTACTCTGTGACTGACACTTTTTATTTAAACTGATTGGTTGAAACAAAATCTTGGACTAGATTTTTACTCCCTGGACCTGAACTACCCACCACTGACCATGATGAAACACTGATATTAATAGCATTAAGCATGTAAAGAAATTGCAGCAATGTCCTAAGGGCATACAGTACACAGTCAGCTCTGTCGCAGTCTACTGGTTCATGTCTACAGTTACAGAAAAGCCCCAGTCCTTGCACTCTGAAATACATCCCCTTCCCACCAGTTAACAGAAGCCCAGCACCACAGAGTCTCTCCCTAGGGCCACAAGCAGCTCAATCCTCCGGATCCTACTGCCCCCACAGAGAGATACAGATAATACAGGCTAGGGGGGCTACACTTCAGAGAACACGTCGTCGTTACGCAACGCGAGCGGCACTGGGGCAGGAAATGGCCTCTTCTCCGCGGAATTACGTACGCCTCAAAACAGCTAGAGGCCACCAGACACAGGCAGGATGTTGCCTGGCGACAGTGAGCGGCCTGTCCACAGCCGCAGGGAGGGGCGGGACCTGTCTCGCCGGCTCAGTCACACGGCTCCCATCCTAACCCATAATCCCCTAATCTGAATACACGGGGCGTGGCCATTATAGCCTGGAACCGGGTCTACAGACAAAACAGGACTAGGAAAAGCAGAGCTCAGCACTAAAACAGAGTCAGCCAAATAGGTTCCGGTCACAAGAACAGTACTTGGGATCTTAATTACTAAAGCATCTCTGTGGTCCCTGCAGGCAGCCATAACCACTCCTGGAGTACCGGGCTCTCTTGTTTTCCAAGCTGATAGGGGATTAACACACATCAGTGATTCTACAGTGACCCAGAACGACAAAGAATTAAGGGGAGTGCCAACGTATGACTGCACCGCCGGACTCAGAAGCAGAGGGGTGGGGGGGTCGGACTGACCTCTCGCTTCCTGGCGTCGTGATGCGGTAGAACCTGTGGCGGAGGTGGTGCTTGTCCCCATGGTAACAGGTGGTGCACAGGTCGTAGTTGGTGCACTCTGCACACTTCCAGCGGATGCCGATGATTGGCTGCTGGCGGCAGGTGTCACACATGGTCCCGTCGTGCTTGATGCCTGAGGTGCGGAACGGGTGGGGGAGGGGGCAGAAGGGTCAGAGCATTGCACGCCCATCCAAAAACATGAGGTGAGGTCCGGGGGGGGGGGGGGGGTTGGGGGGGATGAGAGACAGTGAAGCTGATGAGAAAAAACTAAATTGCATGATTAGTATTTGCCATTTTTAGGCCCTGTCCTTATCACTTGTTTCAAAACATTTAGTCCAGCATTACCCAGTACCCAGAAGCGCCAGTCTGCATTCTTCCTGCATCGGGGGGAAGGGCGGGGGGGGAGGACAGGGGAGGAAAAAGGCTGCAAGCCACCTGGCTGATTTCAGGACCATGTCGTGTGTGCACCCACTTATTTTATTTTTTTTATGTGCTCTTTCCTGGGCCAAAGTGGGCCCCTCACATTACACTTTTGGCAGTAGCGGCTCAGTGGCGGGTGAAAACGGCCGCTCTAATAGCAGGGAGAGTACAATATTAGGCAAAGCAGAATTACTACTGTACCTTCAGCTAATTACACAGTAGGAGAGCTGCATAACGTTTCTTGGCACTGACACCAGTTGCGTTCCGAACGCCCGTTCGTAAGTCGTTATTCAACATCATTTTAAGGGTATATGCAAATACAAAGAACTAGGATGCTGGGAGTTCGCGCGATACGCTGCCGCACGGCGGGAGCAGAGGCCAGAAGTCGTACTGGATAGAATTGATGCGCAGAAAAAATAAATTGACATTGCGGACGGGAAATGGGAGCCCAATGAATACAATTTGGACTTGCAGTCCTCATCGTTCGTATGTCTGAAAGTTCGTGAGTAGAGGAGTGTCTGTACTACAGAGGTGAGAGATTCAAACATCTGTACAGTAAAAATGTCACAAAAGCGACGGAATGAAGCAAAAAATGTACAAACCGACCACCGTGTTACTTAATTTAGACGATAGCAAAGGGCCACCGTCGGCCAGGCTGACAGCATCACATTTTTGCACGAGTAAAGACATGCTGAAGCAGGTGAGTGGGGTGCACCTTAAAGGGCCAGGCCACAAAAAATCCTTTTCCACAAAAAGTACTTTCAGAGCAGGCAATCGATTCCCTTCAGAAAATATGCACAAGGAAGGTGGATGGCTTCCTGAAGAGACACACCGTCATCTTTATGTTGGAACTCATCCTGAATGCCTCGTAACGGCAACCAAAACGCAGCCACTACCAAACGGACTACTGTACTACAGAGAAATTTCATCCCCAGGCGGAGATGACAGATGCAGGAAGGAGAGTAGAGATATAACAATCACGGCCTTCACGTCGCGTCAGAGAGGAGAGGAACGCGCCAACGTCAGAGCCAAATGAGCCACAGCGGGCACAGTGGGAGGAAGCGGTTTAAACAACCAGTGACACTGTGGTCAGAGGGAACCAGCATCTGGCAAAGAACCGGAAACTAGCAAACAGTGCACTTTGTCTACTTCGGAAACAACACCCTCGGCATCTTGTACACCAGTAACGCGCAGACGGTGGAAGGAGACTTGGATTTTGCTTAAGTATCAGAATTAAAAACCAAATGAATGCTTCTGTTAGGGGGAATCTCTGATGCGGACTGATGCGGTACAAAAGCTTTGCATTGGTTAGAAAAAAAGAAAACATTGGTTAGGAAAAACAAAAACATCACAGTGTGTTTTATATCCACAAAACGCAAAACTGACAGTTTAGGGAAACAAAGATCATTTCAAAGGTGCATCACTGACATAACATAATTCTTAAAGTGATCATTATAGAAAATTTCAGATAAGGCCTATTTAGCCTGTCTGTGATGGCGGGGTGATAAATTTGAGATGTTGCATCAAAAACTGTAAAAATGTAATGTCATTCTAATCATCAAAAAGGCATAAACACTCATTAATATTACAATAACTCGATCAAAATTTACCGTTGTTTATTATAAGGTAGCCTTCACGCAAAGATCTTTCTAACGCAAATAGAAGTTTCACCTGAACATGAATAAATTTCATTTCAGCAACATCTGTCTAAGTTTCGTTAGTCACAGCTAGACATGGTCCTTGTGTTTCATTTTTTTCGAACCGTAAGTTGTATTTTCGATATTCAACTGAATTTCAGGCCACAGAAAGTGACTTTAAACTTTCCTTGCCGTTTACTTTATGTAACTACCTTGCGCAAAATACTTTGAACCATAAAATAAGATCGATCCGGTGGATCTTAAATGAAATTGACGGCTTAGTCGGTAGCACTGACGGAGGCCTCGCTGTGTCGGGGATTCTACCCACCGGTCGGTGCGCTATCGTAGATCCGCACGTCGTAGGCGCCGGAGCAGCGGTAGTTAGCCGCTGTGCCGTTGTCCCACACCACCACCACCTCCTCCGGGCTCTCGAAGCTCCGCACCGTGCCGACGTGGCCCTCTCCCCCGTCCTGCTTCCCCCATTTCCAGTCCGGGCCCCTGACCACTCTTGCTCCTACACCTTCCATCATGATGCGATTATTTCTGCCGGTGGTCATTTACGGGCCAGTGTGCGGCGGTAAGACCAGATTAATCGGGTTATGATGCCGGTTTTCGCCCTGTGGAGCCAGACAAGCAGCGGTAGATGCTCAGCTAGCAGTTGTGCAGGTGGAGAAGATCCGTGACACCGCCTGCACAGCGCCTTCCTCGTGTGGATGGTCCGAGAACAGCTTTAAAAATCTTCACTCGGGTCAAAAGTTGTGAAGGTCCAAAAATATGGCAGATCGATCTGTAATCCACAAGAGTTACGGGGACAATGGCACGTTTAGCAGTCTTCGGTGGAAAAGGGGGTCGAGAAAATCCGTGGGCACCTTGCTGTTGACGGGACACAAAAGAAATCCCTGTCGGATCTCCGCAGTCCGGCTAGACAGAGATAGACCTGTGTTGAGGGAAGGGAAAGAAATTCTGCGACTTAAAGCAATCTTTTTTTAAAATAAAAAAAAAGAATCAAAATGCAATTCAGATGAACACATCAATAAGACGGTGCACGAAATCGCCCCGTTTTGTTGATAATTATATGTAAACGAGTGGTGCCCAGTTAACCAAACACGTAAGAGGAGCTGATAGACACATAATTAAGGGCGCAGCAGCTTTCCAAGGGATCTCGCACATTGAGTTAAAAACACTCAACAGATGGATCCAAGTTTGACTGCACGATTCAGATTGTTTTTTCGGCGGATCGTCCCTTTAAACAGGCGGGGGTCCGGTTCCAAAGCAGTCAGTAGGGCTGACGCCCAGCACTAAACAAAGTCTGCTTTTTTTTTTCGGCTACAAACTTTCCCCGCTACAAATCGTTATTTTTAAAGACGGCGTTACGGGTACAAGTCTATATCACCCGGATTTGCTTTTTTAAAATGCCGTTTATTCACTTATTTTCTTTTTGGGGGAAAAATAAAACACACCCACAATTTTTCTTACCGGCCCAGTATGTAATAGGATCTTTGTATCGATGTCGCTTTTCCACAGAATTCAGCATCGGAACTGAGCCTTTCCCCCGCGAGCTCCCCGAAAAAGGCGAGTTTCTCTTTAGCGACGCGAGATTTTTTTATTTCTGCTTCATTTACACGCTCGACGGGCGACGGCCACTCGCACCCAAGTCGCCACGGACCGGCTACCCTTCCGAAAAGTGTCCCCCGCCGCTGACACGAAACTCCAGACGGACGCGTCGCTATTATTGTCAATCAGCCCCAGCGGCAGGCGGAGGAAGAGGAAGAGGAGGAGGAAGAGGCTGCGCGAGAGCGAGTCGCGTATGTCGTCCGACGTAACGATGCGACGCAAAAACTGGACGTGCGTTGCGGCGCCAGTATAAATACGGCTAGCCGGTTAGCCTAGCCGGCCGTGCGCGATGATTGTCGGAGCGATAACGTCAATCTGAAACCACACGACGCCTCGAAATCAATTCACAATAGACAAAGATTTACAAGAAAAAAATAGTCTAGGTTTTAATAAATAAAGGAAACATAGCGAAGTATGTGTAATTTACAGGTAATTATATAGACGAAATATAATCTGTGTATGTATGTAGAATATATTTCACTTATCGTTAAGTGTTATATAAATATTCAAATGTTAACAGGTATATATGGTTATTTTATGTTTATTGATACAAATCTTGTATTTTCAGCTATGCTTTAGAAATAGAAAACTTTTTAACAAAATTTACACATCACCCAGTAACATTTTTTTTTAATAATTGAAAGGTTTTTAATTCTATCACTGCTGATAATTAAAGGCGGTGTAATTTGCTATTTGAACCGACGGATGGCAGCATGAGATCACCTTCTGTTATGATTGGCTGCATTTTTATGCTAAATGAGTCATTTATTGAGGTTTGCTGAATAGCCCTACATTTTGCTAATCAAAAAGTGAAATACACGTTAAACATGTGGAATTTAAATTGGTTACACTAAATAATTATCCGATTAATACCAAGTACATTAGAATTGCGGATGTCATTTCTTTAGTGCAAACAGGAAGAGGCTACACAAATATATACAGGACTCGGAATTATCCGTTTA
>JAODKE010000088.1:2953658-2988493 GCA_026779605.1 Mormyrus hasselquistii
ATGTTCTCCCGCTAATTTCCACCTATGGCCACGAGTTCTTGTATTTGAACTAATGCTGAAGTAACTATTTGGTTGAATAGCATCCAGACCTGTTATAAGCTTATAGACCTGGTTCATGTCCCCCCTCAGTCTCCTTTGCTCGAGGCTAAACAGATTTAGCTCAACTAACCTTTCCTCGTATGACATTCCTCTAAGACCAGGAATCACCAGTGGCCAGAGGACCAAAGGATAACTATGGCTGTGTCAGGTGGCAGCCTAATGATCTTCCGCTCGGTGAAAATGAAGAAAGCCTGGGAAAAAAAATGTCAAGAAATGACAAATCTGTACTTATAAGATGAAGCATCCGGGGCATGGGGGCATGGGGGGGGGGGGGGGTGGCGCCTAGACTAATAACTAAAGGTCACCTGTGTTGTTCAGCACAAGGAAATCAATGCCACACCTGCTCCCCCCATACCAGAACTCTAGAAAAGATGCCCATATTTGTTTGTTCAGAATGACCTTTACAGGCACTTCCAATTATAGACAGTTATTCCAGTTTTATCCAAGCTGGAGCAGTCCTTCTATGAAAATGTTCAGCATTTCTTAGCCAACCCAACAAATGACGTAAAGACTATCCTCCCCTAATGTGAAGAAGGTGCACGGTGGCCCAATATGCCATAACGATCCCAAAGACATACTTCAAGGAGAAGAGTGATACCCTTTCCATCCATGCAGAATTGCAAATGTGTGTGAAGGTCATGATACAAATGGTGTTGGTGTTTGTAAAATATCCTAAAGTAGTTTCTGTTTCACGGGTTTCTGCTGTTCTTGCTGTGGTGGGGAAGATTTTCAACCTGCCAGAAACGCTAAGACCCTAGCCGAGCCTACAAACTACAGTGGACATTTTACATAGTAATTACTTAAGCACTGATTATTCCAATACCATACCTTAAATATGAATAAACTCTAACTCTGAAAATTGAGTCAGTTTATGTTTTTTTATGGGTGCTTACTATTAAGCATTATAAAGTACTAATATAATAATAATATATGTGCAGCTTCCATTTTAGGTGACACATTGATGACCGTACAGAAGTGGATGCTAACCTTTGAGACCCAAGTGGAGTGTTCACCCCCATCCTGTATGTCCGGAACTACAGCAGTTTTCGCAATTTTCTCAACTTTAGTTTTGTATCTCAAGAAGAAGTGGCGACTTAATGATTAGGGAAGCACTTGTAATTTAAAGACTGCTGGTTCAAATCCCTGACCAGCAAGCTACTGCTCCCTGGGTGCTGAATTAGCTGCCCCCTGCTATGTCACATATGGGTTAAATGCAGAGGACACATTTCCTTGTTATGTGCTGTGGTGTGTCAACAGTAACCACTCGTCTTAAAATTCTTAAGAAGCCACATTACCCCATGAATTTCTGGAAAGGTAAAAAAAAAACTTTATGTCAATATTTTTGTTCCTTTAAACGGTGCCAAAATTATTCAGTGTTCTTAATCCTTTGTTGTCTGATGGGTCCCACTTATTCTATGCTGTTATTCTGAGAGAACTATTTTTATTATCAATATACTTCTTCATGGCGAGTTGAATTACATGGAATGTAATTTGTCTGAGAAACAATCATGACATCATCTTTAAGCAATTTTATTTGTAAATTAATTATAGACAACAGTTATTTGTATTTATTTGACTTCTGCATATTGGTGTTTTCTGGGTATCAATACAGAAAATGGTTCCAAAGCCTATTATGGGAAGGTCATCGATAAAATGTCTGGAGGAGCGCTCCAAGAAAAGTCGGCATCCTTTATTCCGCGTGTGGGCGCTCTCCTGCCAAAACCAGCAGATTTCGAGTGGAATATAAATTAACACATTCCAAATGAGACAGTGCCCTAAGTAAACTGAAACAATGTATTGTTTTTAAAAGTTTTCCTTCGTGAATGTGTCCAAAACATTGTAATTCACAGATCTACCAAAGAAAAAAGGCAATGTTCTGCAACACAATATTTTTTATTAATGTTGAGGAAAATGTTGTTATGGGTTATATCTTCATACAGCCATTTTCTATATTTGTTCCTAGTTTTATTTACGTTCTGCCGAGTAGAAGTAAATCTTTTGAAAAGTATTTTATTGTGATTTTACAGTAAGATGCTGCCAGTAGGTTATTGTAAAATGTACAGTGAAATTCTTTACAGTCGAGGTCATTTCATAAATCTTAACTAACACTCATGGTCATGTCTGGTATTAACTGCACAAATGTTCAAATATTACATCGCCTATTAATGTTAGGATATATGGCTGGAATTGCTTAAGATATAAATATTGCAGAATATGACTAAAATAATTTTCGTTATCCATTAACAATGTTTTTTTGTAAACAGCTTTGTAGTACATTATTTATTGGTCTCCGTTTATTTGTCTAGGATAAATTAAATTCCTACTCCTAACATTTTCTTTCGATCGGCACACTCATTGGCTTATTTAGAATTAATTCATTGGAATATTCTGCGTGTAGCAGGAGCGATCAGTAGTCTAAAATTTATAGATTCTGAATAACATTTTCAAATAGCAATTCTCCATCTCTAGAAGTCACTCTGCGTAGCAGTGGCCAAGTTGTCGAACCACTGTGTACACAAGAATTGGATACAGAACTACATTTCCCTACAAGGGGCCGTGGCGGCCAGCAATAATCACAGCTTAAATACCATTTGGTGATCGTATTACTCGAACAGAAATGACTGCGCACTGTGCGTAGTATTCTATACTCATATGGAAAAAGAAGATAAATAATTTACCTGGCAAACCACACTTGTGATTTTTTTCCGGAAGTTGTCACAGTAACACTGACGTCATACGTTGGCATGCTACCGGCAATGTCAATATATTGTAAATGTATCTATATTCTTTATCCAATAAACGTGATACCATATCTAAAAGACTCACATACACACGTAGCAGCTGCATTCGTCTGTTTACAAATAATTGATGAATGCAGTTTGTTCTTGTTCTTTGTATATCATGTCGACCTGAATTCGCACTGTATCTTCTCCACCGTCCTCAGCAGGGTGTCTCTCTGATTACAAGATCGGCCCCGTTTCGTGCAGTTGCAGGATTGGCTTATTCCCAAAAGGGCATTGTGCAAATTCAGCCTTTGGATGTTGTATCTTGGAATGTCATTAGGGGTGCGTTTTAGTGACGTGTCCGCGATCGCCTCCTTCAGGCTGGTATAGGATCAGCATCTCTCCGGTCATCGCTTTCGCTTATCTCACTCTCGCACACGCTGACAGCGCTGCGGCATCCCTCAGCTGCCTTCATCCGTTTAGTAACAGGGACCCGGCAATGATCGCACTGGACTTCAATTTCAATGTCTTGACAAGGGATCTGCCAGTTTACCTCGAAAACCAAGTTAAAATCGGGCTTTTCGGCTCTGGAGTGGGGCTGTCACTCGTACTCGGCTTCAGCGCCGCGTACGCCTGCTACTACCTAATCGCTGTAGCCAAGGTATGGTTGGTGCATAGGTAGATAAGGCAAATGGATTTAGGTGCTTTTTGCGATTATAGGACGCATGCATCAGGTAACGTAATGTACCGGTCTCTATTTCGAAAGCGCAAAATCGTTTTATTTGCGTTCAGCTGTTCCACGTTTGCCCTAGTAAGCATTCGGTGACAATAGATTGTGCAGATCGCGTATTTCAAGGCAAATTGATATCATTAAAAAAAAAAAATCTGACAAAGTTTTATACATGATTCCTCGTTTGTCATTTAAAATTGCTGTACATCGCGTAGAATATCAAAGTAATAAATAACCTCAGTACATTAATCATCGTAGCTCTGTGATATACTGAAGTGTAGTGTAAGGTTATTCGTTCATATAGCACGCGATTCTAAAGGTGACGTATTTTATACTTCATCATAAAGGTTTTAGGAAAAGGATTAATTTTCTTTTTATGCCTGAGAACAGTAGATATATCGCTGCGTTTTTTACAGTTAATTGTAAATGATATATGCGGCGTTCATATCATAACATAACTGATAACGGTGTATTTGTTAACATGAATAATTGATAGACCTCCTTTAAAAAAACAATTACTGTTTCAGTCATAAATTATATCTTGTCAATAAGACAATAGGAAACACTTACGTATTAAAAGGCTTGTGTAAAAAAGAAGTCGTATAAAATATTAGAATCAACATGTAACAGTACTGAAACATATTACTGAGGCATTCATCTGAACAGCTTTGGAATACACATAAAGTATTTAGTGTTATGCTGCCTGATTTTAGAGGTTATCACAGCAGATCTACTCCCCCAGACTTTTCAGTTGTGTTTAACTTCTGACCATAGACTGACAAGACGACCTTGTTAGTTATTATTTGCTGTCCCTAATATAAAATGTTGACTTTAAGTTGGGCTCACATGATTTATTTTTCTCTTTGATGGAGTCTTGCATGACCTTCTCTGAAAAAGGCTCTTGTCATTGTGCCGGAAAATGGACACTTGTCAATTTAATGCCAACAGCTTATGTGAAGTTGGGGACACTCTAGTGTGGCATCAACCCTCCAAAAGCAGTGTTAAGCCAGAGGAGATTTGGTGTGGAGGATTGTTAAAGTCCCGCTTTAATGGCAGATGTATCGCTGTGTGACTGAAATGGTGCTTGGCTGTTCTGGAATCCTGGTCTGGTGATTGATGTGAGTCCTGCTCCGGACGCGACACCATTCGAACAGATAAAAACAGCGTATTATCGCCTTCTTTTGCAGAAACCACAGCTCATCGGCGGTGGGAAAAAGTTCTGCGAGTTCCTGAGGGAGCAATGTCCCGTGGTGTCGGAGACCTATTACCCCACTTTTTGGTGCTGGGAGAGCCGTGTTCAGACCCTCCTCAGACCCTTCGTTACAGCGAAGCCCTGGGTCACCTACAGAAAGTGAGTCATTATTCTCCTTTTTTTGTATTGCTGTTATTCCTGCACTATGACATATTGGTGGAATAAGACATTTTTGCATGGCATGTTATCGCATCAGGGACACTCTTCCGCCTTCTTTTTGTTTCTGTTGCTGTTCCGACTGGTGCTGAACCTTCCCAGTTAAACAGCAAGACATAAGAGTTGGACAAATGCCTTCAACGATATTCAACGGATAATGGGTGTGACCCAGTCCTTGTATTATGGCGTCTGTGATGTTACGCTTACTTTGTTTTCCCGTTGTCATTCGTATGTAAAATGTTATCTCGTTATCTCAACCTTAAAAGAAACATGAGCTAAACAGGCATAATCTCAGCTCTCGGACTCCTCAGTCGCGCACTGAGTGGCGAAACACCTGCGTGGCAGAAGAGCCTTAGGGATCTGTGTAAATATAGATTAAGTACATTGCATTATCAACCGCTTCAGCAGTTGACCTGGTTACGTAATCGGCAGTGGCAGCTTGACGTTTGATTCGCTCCCATTGGCTATCTGCATCGTGGCATTAGACTCCCGTCAATCTATGGCACTGGAGCTTCGCAGAAGTAAGCCCAGGGGCAGAGGTGTTGGCTGGGAGGTCCCTGGCTACGTAAGAACATTCCCACGAGGACTATCAGGCAGGACGTTAATGGGCGAGAATTAATTAAGTAGATTTGAAGATTAATTGACTCCCAAGTGCTCCCCCCCCCCACACAACTATTCTTATGTCAAAGAGGTTCTAGGTTTTTTGTCGTTATGGAATCCAGAGCATCGGGGCAGAAGCTGGGCCAGAATCATGGCTGCAGCACGTTCCTGAAGCTGAACCGGGTGCGTGGGATTGCAGTGAAGATGCGACAGAATTCTACAGCTTCTCCTCTAGAGGGCTGCGGCATCTGCAGGTTTTACTTCTGCCTAAGCACTGCCAAGTCCATCGGCGATTGTCTTGGTTAAGTACGTTTCATTCCCTCCTGAGTTCTGACAGAGCCACTGGACCTTAAAGAGCCAGATACGTCCTGAGCGGAAGCCTTCTGGTTGCAGAGTTGAGTAGCTCTGTCGTAGATGACGCTGGGTACATGGCCTGGGCCTACTGCCCTTTGTCCTGCTATTCAGTCAAGCGTAGATTCATTGTAAATGACTGCAGAATACATCACTGCTCCTGTGGACTTAACCATCCAGAAGAGTACAGAGACATGGTTCCTAATCCTGATCTCACAGCGTGACAGCTTTGCCAGATTTTCCTTCAGCAGGGTACATTACCTCATTCAGGGGATCATTTTGGTCCAGGCAAGTTCCCAGGTTCTTGACCCGCTCATATGTCAGAGTATCCGGGGACAGAAAAGCACTCGGGGTGACAAATAGCACGGTTGTTAGGGAATGTAGATATTACGGAACTTATAACCTAAAGGTTGCCGGTTCAGTTCCCAGGCTGTGGTCCTGTATAAAGGCAAACGTGGAATCTATGTTCGCGTCTAAACTGTCAATTGAACTTAAAAAGCAGCACAAAATGGGGACGTTAAGAATGAAAATGCAAAAAGAGAATACCATATCACAATAGTGAATCTTTCCAAAGCAGAGTGAAATTGAGTTTTTAAACGACAATAAAATGTTAGTAAATGCGCTATTTCGAAGTCCCTTGTTTCCTAATTTCAAACATAGAGGAAGTGCTACCTTCTCTACCTCCATGGACCAACCGCTTCTGTTTCTTAGATTCCTTTATTCTTTCACAGAGAATTAGGATCACACCTTTTGGGTGGCTTTCAGGATTGGTTCCTATGTTCATCATTTAGTCCGCGCACTACGTGGGACTGAACTGACTAAACCGTTGTCCTTGGTTGCAGATCTTTGCAGCTAACTAATAATGCCATGACCCCAACCAAGGATGTCCTGCAATGCAAGTCTTATGTATACCATAAAAAAGCAGGGACTCCAGTGCACCTATAAAAGCCCCTCCTCACTCTGCAAGTAGGTCTCTCCACGATCTCCGTGCCAAGCTGCCAGGCTGACCTTCCGTGCATCCTTAACGCTCTGTAATTTCATACTGTCTTTGCTCAGTAGTCTGCATCTCTGCTCTCTCAATCAGCCCATCTGAGCGATCGTGAAGGATTCCTCCTGCTCTCTTATAGGGGTCCACCGTATTGACTCAAGGACTCCATTATGAACCTTCTTACACGCAGCTGGGAAGTCTGATAGGGCTTTTGCATCAACCAGTCAGAGGGTGGCGGAGTTCAAAGTTGTTGTGCAAAAAACTGAAGGCAAGCGTGATTCAAGAGGAACCTTCCGGCCTGTTTAGATTTCCGTGTCCGTGTTCACTTAATTCAAACAGAAACCTATGTTCCTGCATTCATATTGCACTCTACGTGCAAACATTTTGCAGTTTTAGCCAGTATGACCTTCTTCAAGCAGTCAAAGGAGTCGTCAACAATTTAAATGTCATAGACAAAATAGAGAACACTACAAGGGTGTAGATTTGGCTATGAATGGGAGGGGTATATCCTTGGCAACACTATGGAGGTACTGTGTGTATTTAGGGGGGCGGGGCTGATTTAGTCCCTATCAATGCTAAAACAAAACCTACACTCTTGGAACACAAGTAAATTTAAGAGAATTACTTACTAACAAAGTAGGTCTTAGCAAAAGATTGGCATTGGTGTCCTAAAACGACCTTGTCATAAAGCCCTCACAGCTGCAGAGATTGCACATTAACACTCCGAAAATAAAAGAGCCAATTGTTGCACGACAGACACGCGGCTCTTGTTTGTGATCATCGTCACCTGGTGACAGGTGCGGCACGCATCACACGGCGCTGGGCGCAGGTGCTGCAGCCCCCCCAGTACGGCATTCACTGGGACGAGGGCTGTAGACGGAGGGGTCCGGAACATTCCGTAAGTTCTGGTACAGACAAAGGAGTCTTTGGACAGCCGGATTGCATTCCTACACCAAATACAGAAAGGCGTTTTGCAGTAGGCGGAAAATGAGAGGATTTTAGGGTCAGATCACTAATGTAAAACCACAAAAAGCACGATGGCTACAGTGAATTTAACTGAAACACTGACCTATATTCAGATACGAATTAAAGAATATAAGCTGTTTAATACGTTGCCATGTATTTGATGTTAAAGGGAAAGACATACATTTGGGGGCTGGTAAATTAAAGAGAACAGCCATTATCCTGGCATGGCAGTTTTAGACTGTATACACATCTATCCATCCATCTGAGGCGTAAAAAAGAATTTCCCCAACAAAGGAATTTCCCCACAGGGATCAATAAAGTTGTGATTATTATTAAGGGTCCAAAGCACGAAGTGCTTATGGAACCTTATTGTTTTTATTATTATTATTCTACAAACACTTATCTAAAGCCAGGGGAGCCTGGAATCTATCCCAAGATGCATTGGGCCATAAGGCAGGTGACACCTCCAATGGGATGCTGGTCGATTGCAGGATTTTGTATTTAATATTTTATATTGTTATTTATTTTAAAACAATCTGACAATAATGGCGATCAGTCGACGTGTCTGAATTTTGTGTAGTGGCCATGGGTGCTATAGCATCTCCCTAGTGTGCTTGTCATTAATCCTTAATGCCTTCCTCATTAAGCTGCATTCATCCTGCGTGATCCCTGCCTCGCATAAGGACACAGTGATCGAGTGCTGAGCAAATTCACCTGTAAGCTGCTCGCCCCAGGCAGGGTCCACGCAAGGCTAAATCAGAAAGAGGGAATTCAGACATGTTAGGAAAGACCTGAAAATCTCTGAGGCCTTCCCTCGCAAATTCGTAAGCAGCTAGGCGAGGCTACCACGACAGGTGTAAGTGATTTGCCCTCCATCAGAGACGTTAAATGCTAACTTCAAGAGAAGACTGTGAAACTTTGAGGCGCTGATCATCGGCGGAGGGCGACGGACCATGTTTTGTTACGTCCTGTTTCTGAGTGTCTATATCTACCTTTTCTCGGATGCCCACAGCGAGCTCATTAGTGCAGCAGATGGAGGCCAGATTTCCCTCGATTGGTTTGACAACGATGACAGCACCACCTACCCCGACCCCGCCACTAGACCCACTGTGCTTCTGCTTCCGGGCCTCACCGGCACCAGCCGCGAGTCCTACATCCTGCACATGGTGCAGCAGAGCCGCGAGTTGGGCTACAGGTAGGTGCCTGTGGATCTGGGCCCTGTGAGGTAAGCCGTTGAGGAGGTAGCGCGGAGTAATCTGCTTCGGCGCAATTAAAATTGTATGGGGTCAAGTTAAAGTTTCATCAAGGACAGTGAGGGATTCGGTCATGCACTCATTTGCTGTCACGAGCAGGTATGCGGACCAACACCTGTCTGCTCCACCCATGGGTGTAGATTAGGGGATGGATGGCAGGGTCATGCCCCTGCCAATGTTGTGGGAGTACCAATGCTGAAACTAAATCCACGCCCTTGGCTCCACCTTCAAATCAACACCTCTTTCATTTGACCGATCACTTTATACATCGAAATATTTGGTGTGTGGGGGGAGGAGGCTGAACTGTCCATCTGCATTAGTTGTCCGCTGCGCTCTTGACCTCCTCATACGTCGTGCCTGTCAACTCTGGCATCTAAAGCTGTTGTCTTGTGGGCTTTGAAGGTCCATCACATTCCCCAACCTCCATCTTTGGAGCATAGAGAGTTCTAGCAGATTTCTAGCAGCTTTACAGCTTTTTTGGAGATGCTAGACTCACACCAGAGAGGTGGCAGGGCGGTTTCTACACCCAACCCCCGAAACGCACATATGAGCATCATGTGGAAGGGTCCACGGATAACACCCCCCCACCCTTATAGGTGAATCATTTCTGAGCAGGCCTTGGAAGATCAGACCCACTGCAGTAAGAACACCCCCCATGTAAACTGCAAAGTCATCTTTAGAGGGGACTGAAGAACACAAAGTTTTAAAAAATCCTGCAAAATGTTCCTTTTGAAGCGTTCTTGTTGATGTTAAGACCTTCCAGGCTTTCGAAATGTAGGGCATACCTTTTAAATGGAATTCTAGCATACTTTATTATAACTACAATGTGAATAATCCTGTATTGGAGGTGTAACGGTATTATATTTTCTGCCTTTCAGATGCGTGGTGTTCAACAACAGAGGAGTGTCCGGGGAACAACTACTGGTAAGAGAGATCATGAGTCTGTCAGTGTTTCTGTGCTAATTTTTTGGCAAATCATGATTAACCCGGTAATTATTATCTGAATAATACAACAAACTGTATAATAAAAGATATCAACTATAATTTACGTTAAATTTTTTTTTTTTTATCAAAACACTCTTGTCATAATTATTACACCCACCTCCCCCCAAATGTGGTCCTTTATGTACCCATAATTTGCCATGGTAACAGCACTTCTTACTCTTCTCTTAAACTGTTGGATGAGATAAAAGAACACATTTAAAGGGATCTGAGACCAGATTTAAAGGGATCTGAGACCACATGTAAAGGGATCTAGGCACACATTTAAAAGGATCTCAGCACTCTATTAAAGGGATCTGAAACCAGATTTAAAACGATCTGGGCACATATTTAAAGGGATCTGATACCACTCCTTTATTCAAAATCCTCAGACATTGTTTGCAAACTCTCCTGTTCAGCTAATCCCTCAGGATAGCCTTGGGGATTTAGCTCTCAGGCCTGGGGAGGCCACCACTGCCAAAGCTCTCTTATGTGGTTAGCGAGCCGTTTCTGTTTGTATTCAGAGGTACAGTTTGGATCATCGCCCAGCTGCATGACCGAGCCATGGCCCAATGCTTCCTGGTGGGTGGAAGCAGTCAGATTTTGGTCTAAAATCTCATATTAGATTCCCATTGCCATGATTTTCAGCCAGATCAAAAAGCCGTTGAAGTTGTTTCATCTCACCACTAAACCCACTTCCAGGCAGAATTTCAGTGACATTTCACAGATCCAGGCACTTGTGTTTGTGGTCTGGCTCCACCAGAGGTTTCCTCCTGGCGAACAGTTTGCTGGCGTGGATGCAGCATCTCCTCCTGCTTCTGGACACTCGCTGTTCCCAGGCAGATACATCTCAGCTCCAGCTGTTTTAAGCTTCCTGTTAATTATTGCTTTAACAGCAGAAATAGTTTTTTCAAATGTGCAGCTTTTTTTATTTATATAGCCACAGCTGTGTTTATGTAGGTCAACATCCGTTTGTCTCATTCCACCTGTGTGTGCTGTGGTCGTACCCATGGTCATGGGTGGCACAGGGATCTGGCTTGTGTGCTACCTCATATTCATTCCCCAGTGGCACAGGGATCTGGCTTGTGTGCTACCTCATATTCATTCCCCAGTGGCACAGGGATCTGGCTTGTGTGCTACCTCATATTCATTCCCCAGTGGCACAGGAATCAGGCATCACCATTTAAGAGATCCTAAAAAGTTCTGATGTGCTTGTAGAAGGTAAAATGTGACCGAATGTAATTTAGATTTTGATCATGAGATTTTTAGCCACTCCAATTACTGTAACGTGTGTGGTTTGGGGAAAATAATGTTCAATATATAAAATGTGTAATTCTCTTTCAGGATTTCATTACACATTTTTCCTGGAAAGGTTAAATTTATCTCATAACTTGAGTGTAAGATAAAGAATGAGGTGGACAGTGAGGACGCTCCTCGCGGCATTTTCTTGGTCATTTTATCAGAAATTCTGGAGGGCACTGAATTTGGGGTCAAGTGGGGTGAGATCATGACATCAGTGGATCGTTCTCATGCTCCTTGATCACATTTCAGTCTGGAATGAGATGAAAGTGCAAAGTCATCGGTCTGTGCTGCATCTTTGGTGCTGTCTGAATTCTAGAACGGCCTGGGAAATAGATGCTGTAAACACTTACAGTTGGGGGGGGGGGCTTCTTTGTAGAGCTTTCCGGAGGCCCACTTGTGACTATGGAAGTAATGTGACCCTTGTGGGAACGTGATGTCTTTTTTGGGGGGGGGTTGGTGACGTCTCCAGTCACAAGGCTAGCGCAGCATATGGTGAAGTGGTGGGAGTCATGGGTGGGGGGGGGTGATGGTTTTCATGGTCGCGTCCTGATTAAGCCCTCGGGCAGACGCTGCTGCTTTCTCAGACTGGCCATTACTCTGGCATCTTTTTTTGGTGGGAAAGCAAAACGTCGGGTGGGAGGGAGGGGCCATCGTCTCTCTCGCTCCTGAGTCCATACGGCCCCGCCCCTCCGTCTGCATGCCTCCTGTTAGACTTTGCTGCCCCCACCGCCGCGGGCCGCTGCGTTTTACGGAGGGCAGGCCTCCTGATGGCTTATGCTGCTGACAGCGTGCTCTTCCCGGGTGGCTCGGTGCTCGCCGGCCTCCCTCGCTCTTCTCTTTGCTGACTCGGCACTTTCTGCGGGCCTCCTGACTCTGCGGTCCATCCTGCGGTTTGTCGTGTTCCTCTACGCCCCCACAGGGCCGATTCTAGGAGTTTCTGTGCGGAGTATAATACATAATCCTATAGTCCATCCTAGTCATTAGCCAATGAAATGTTTTAAATCAGTGAATGATAGGGGAGGGAGCACACCGGGGACCAATCAGCTCTTTCCTGGGGTCAGTCCCCCTGTGCCCCCGACCCTGTACAGAGCCCCAGACCCCCACCTCATGCCCTCTGCTACACCACACTGCCACCACTGTATGTGTCAAGAATGCCATTGTTCCGACTTGATAACAGGAAGATGCAAGGAGCCAGGGTCCGTGGGGGTGGCATGGGTCTAGCTGGGGGGGGGGCGGATTCAGATGAATCGCTTCGTTGTGCGTCGTCGGTGGGTGAAATCCGTGTATCGCTGCGGTTGGGTGCGTCGGTGGGATGCTGAAGGCCAGTCGGCCTTAATCGGGGCATTACCATGTGATCACATAAGGGGCCACATGCAGGTGGTTGGTACTGCTTTTGGGTATGGGGCCTGCTTCCCTGGGGGGGGGGGGCTGTTTCGTGTGCTCTCATCATGTTCATCTGTAGCCCTCCTATCCCATCTGACCCTTGACATGACACCCATTGCCCATCGTTCTAGGACCCGCTGATGCTCCCCCCTACCCTTACTGTCTATACGAGGTGTGGGGGGGTCCTTTAAATACCTGCTCCCTCCCATGTTGCTCAGACCCCGAGGACGTACTGCGCCGCCAACACTGAGGACCTGGAGGCTGTCATCGAGCACGTACACCGGAGCAGCGAGGGTGCCCCCATGATGGCTGCCGGGGTCTCCATGGGGGGGTGAGTATATCGCCCTCCCACTTTCCAGGAAGGTTGACGCCGTCATGAGCCTTAAGTTAAAAAGCCCGTTTTCATCGTCCACTGTTCTCTTAAATTACACAGACGGACGCAAAAACACACCACGCCTTTTGAGGAGCAGTGCTGTAAAGTCGGTCATTATTACCCAGAATCCTTTAACTTATTTTTCGGAATATTTTATGATCATGGTTATCGCTGGCGGAGAAAGGATCTTGTTCAGGTTCTAGATTGGTCCCAGGGGGGCTGCAATATATTTATGATGTTTCCACACTGTTAAAACTGCACTGCCAACGAGGTGTCTTGCCCTTTCTCAACACAGAACTTCATTGTGAGATAAAAGTTAAGTATCTTGATTATTTTTGCTCCTTCCGAAAAAGCCCTTTTGCTTGTCTCCCTGTCAGGATGATGCTGGCTAACTATCTTGGCCGCAAGGGCCAGGACACGTGTCTGCGCGGGGTGGTGGTGTTCTCAGCCGGCTGGGACGTCTTCGAGTGCACTGCCTCACTGGAGAAGCCCCTGGACCGCTTCCTCTTCAACTCCTACCTCACCAGCTGCCTGCAGGCCTCTGTGGACCGGTCAGTGTGGGTCTGCCCCGGCCCAGGGCAGATTGCGCTGTTTAGCATGGATAACGATGGTTGATTTCCATGAGGATGTGGTGCGGTGTCCGTTTGCATGCAGATGGGTCATTTTGAATGATTTTGAATCAGCCGAGGTCTGATTGGATCCTCACGGGTCTTTTAGGTTCAGCCTGGGGCTCTGCAGACCAGCTTGCTTCTATGTGAACCCACAGGCAGTGGGATTACGTCCAGGGCAATGAGATCCACACTCAGCAGCATGCTAATTATTAAGCAGGCCTGACTAAGCGATCCTCCGCTGGCGGCCTTCCAAAGCTCCGATCTCTGGAGATACCCTGCCCTCGTGACATACATGTCCAAGCTAGCAAGCCCAGGTCTTTAACGAGGTCCTCCAACTGGGTGGCGACATTTTCCCCAAGACACGCAAGGCGCATAGAGCAAACGGGCGTTTCTATGGCTGTTTTATATCAGCCTGCCTTTTTGTGTTATATGCGGCCATGTATCAGGAACTGAGTTGTTAAACTGTGTCAGTTTCTGCGGATTCAAGCCCACAGAAGCAACAGACATCAGGCATGTTCACAGGATCAGACCGTTTCAGTCGATCACAGATTGAATACTGACGGTTACTGTTATATTGGAACTGCAGTTCATCTTACATTTGCAATGTGAAGATGACTATTGATTTTATGATCGATTAGAGGGCTGCGCAGAGACTTTTTTGAAGCGCAGGTACTCCACCAGTAAACTTTATGGAGGGGGGAGGGGGAGAAATTACTGTGATTGTCTATGATCAAAAATGAGCACTCTGTAACAGAGGGGTCATCCTCCTTAATATTCAAAAAAGGACAGGCGGGGGGCACTTGCAATCGTTCAATAAAAAGGAATGGGTGCTCAGGAATCCCCCCCCCCCCCCCCACCACATCCCAGGTGAACTTTTAGCTGTAGCTAATTGTTGTGGAACTGGAAATGAGAACATTTCATAATTGTCACCATGCCTTAGTAGCGTTGCATTTTCTTGTTTCGGACGCATGTACCATGAGTTGCTCTCCAGAAAGGTTGTTTCAATGTCATGAGAAGATAACACAGCGGCACGGTGGGGGCCACAGTGCCACATTAGCGAGGTTCCTGAGGTGAATCACGAGGAGGATCTGCCCTTGACAAGCTCACACAGAGGCCCAGCTGGACCGAGAGCCTAGATTAGCTCCGGGGCCCCCAGGGTATCTTCACACCGCTCTCCCGGTGGACGAGCCACCCGCACAGTCCATGTGACATGGGGCTCAGAGCCGCCCTTCAAGTTCTAACAGATCCCGGGACTCAGGTCCAATCCCATGATGACAGCTCGCTTGCCGAGAAGGCCAAGGAGCAGATGAGGCGGCAACAACGGGGAGGATGCTGTTTGTGGGTGACAGTCAAAGATTGTGAGACACGTACAGGTGTGCAGCTCCCCTGCTGGCCATGGTTTGCCAGTGCAATAGGCAGGCACGTTATTGTCCAAAGTCACACACAAATTAGACAAATAGGAGTCAACTAAACATAAGGGCAGCTAGGCCGGGCTTCCAATGAATGTCCTGGTACAAGTGTAAGCAGTAATGCAGCAAGAACTGCACAACATCCTTCAAAGAAAGCAAGAATCTGATACAACAGCTATTCAATGATTCGAACGTTAATTAATAGCATTCAGGGAACATGGAGAGACATTGAGCAAGAAATTACTGGAACAGATGTATCTTGAATCGTTTCTTGAAGACGATGAGGGAATCTGATGACGTACGTTCGGAAGACACCCGCGATGCGTAACACGATGCCTATCCCTGCTGGCTCAGTCCGGGGATGACAAAGTGATTTGTTGTGAGTTGTTTTGCATCTTTATCCACAGAAAGTCAAAGAGGACGGCGCCATAATTTACGTTCTCCCGCTGTTATCAGGATGAAGCACATCTTTGAAGCGGACGTGGAGCAGAAGACATATTTATAGCTGTTGCTCATTTACTTGTTATTCACCCTTTTGATGTAATTATTGTTCCCTGCAAACCCATAGTTAAGGCTGCTGAAGGACTTAGGGATTGATATAATGCAGTAATAATAATAATTTTTAAAAAGCCACATACAGGTAGCAATGAAACATTTAAAAGTCTGTGGTAAAATAGCGATCCTCATCTGTAAAGGTGGTCTGAAGATGGATGGATGGTTGGATGGATAGATGGATGGATGGATGGATGGATGGATAGATGGATGCAAGGATGGGCTTCAGAAGTACGATAAAGGCTCTTCATGATGACCAGGCTTAAAGTCAGGTGGTAACAGAATCATGAACTCATCATGAACTCATCATGAACTCATCATGAACTCATCATGAACCTTGCCTCGCACGTCACCTTGGAGTTTGGTGCCAGCCAGCCTGAATATGTCTCTCTGACAAGCTGTCAGCTGCTCGTTGCCCTCTTGGTTTCAGACTCACATTACAGCCTCACAACTTCGCAGGAAGTGACGAGTTCCCAGTCCTTGCAGAGATTGCCAGCGACTTTGACTGGCCTTCAGACTCTGCCCACTCTTCAGTGATTGTTGAAGTAGTTCTCCTTGTGATGCTACGCTGATGAGTGTCTATATTTTACTCATGACTGAACAGATTAGCGTAAACAGTTCTGCGGGATAGCATCCATCCATCTTCTCGGAACTTATCTGGTGAAGGGTAGCAGGAGAGAGGCCTATTCCAGGCAGTGTAGAGCACAAGGTACGGGAATACTCTGGATGGTATGCTAGTCCATCACACCCCACACACTATGGATAATTTACCGATATCAGTTAGCCTACATACACATCATTTGATATTTAGGAGGAAATACCTGCAGCATGGGGATTATATGCAAGCACCGCACATACATGGAGGTATAAGACAACAGTCCTATACAGTGTCCTGCCCTATATTTGATAGCATTTTAGCATTACCAACCCCTACAGTAAGTTGATCATTATGTCGTGGTTGTTATGATTGTTACATGTGACTTTCTACTCCATTCCAGGCATAGGACCGTCCTTGAGAAATGTTTTGACATCGATCACGTGATGAAGGTACGTCTTCAGTGAACTAGAGACTGTTAATCCATCGTTTGGCCTTTCAGGCCTGTCTCGTCCTCTAGCCTTGCAGGTTTTCCAAAACGGAAACTAGAAAACGGCCTCAACCAACCGTTATGGGGGTGACACATTCATAAAATCACTGTGTTGTTGTAAAGTCGTCCTCCCCGATAATTTGTCTTACAGAAGAGTCAGATCTGCCTTTGCATGAGTGTGTTTATGATGGAAAGATGTTCTACAGCGCTGCTAGACTACCTTTGTGGGAGGCAGCCAGATCTTCTCATATTTTGATGTCAAATATTTGGAGCTCGCCGCACTGTGTCGCCTGCCTTCATTGTCCCCCTCAGGCAAAGACCATCCGTGAGTTTGACGAGAGGTTCACATCCATCATGTTTGGCTACCCAACCAATGAGGACTACTACCGAGACGCCAGTCCCGTGCACCGCCTCAAGTCCGTCCAGGTGCCCATGCTGTGTCTCAATGCGGCTGATGATGTCTTCTCCCCGCACCATGGTGAGATGCGATGTCAAAGCACTACAAGCACAGAGATGATGTACCACAAAACCTGTGTCATGTGGGGTTCCTGGGCACGTGGTGTCCTGCCTATTAGACTGAGCAGCGCATCCGTGCTGGAGCCTTGGCCTTTCCAGTAACACCATTATGAGCCGGTGACTCCAGTAATGCTGAGAGGCCTGGGTGCTAAATAAAAGCAAGGATTGGCTGAAAAACGAGACCCGGCCGACATGACGTGAAACCAAGAACGTAGTTAGAGAAGAATAGCAGGAGTACTTAGAGTCAAAGGTCATAAACAGGACTCATAGACTTAAGAGCAGATATCTGATATGCCTTCTCAGGGCCATTGAAGCTAAGAGGTGCTTCCCTGTAGGTAGCCAGGTAGATTTCTCGGTAGTTCCTAAATTCCTAAACCAATCCTGGTGCTTTCATCTAAAACCGCTTGCAGTGTTAACACATTTGATTTTTCCTGGCTAAGAACTTGCCCAATGCATATACAGCAGAACCTGTCAGAGCTAGTGCCCATCAAATTACTCATTTTGTCTTTAACCACTATATTACCTCATTATATACTATACTACCCTAACCTAACAGCCGAACCACATATTAAAGGATAAGTATGGGACCATGAGAGACGTTTTTGCAAGTACTCAGTTGTTATAGAATTACATTTATTGCTTTGTCTGGCTTTCTCAGTAAAGACAGAAGCTTTGCTTGCATCTCCACAGCCATTCCAGTGGAGGCAGTGAAGCAGAACCCTAACCTGGCTCTTCTGATCACATGTCATGGCGGCCATATTGGCTTCCTGGAGGGCCTGTGGCCTCGCAGAAGCACCTACATGGACCGGGTCTTCAGGCAGTTTGCTAAGGCCGTCATCGAGAATGGGAGCAGCCTGAGAGACCTTTAACCACCAGGATTCGCCTACACCCCCTTACCCTCTCCCTTTACCCTACCATGTTCAAAAGAGAGAAAAGAACTACAAATACTCAACAATAAACTTTAGAAGGGCACATCTGACTCAACGCACAATCGCAATTCTCCCAAAGCATGAGTAGCATTCCTTGTTAGCATCATGTTAGCATTTCTGTAGCGCCCTTCATTGTGGCTCGGTTGGGATACAGTTCCTCACACAGCTAAAGAGAGCAAAGGGGGTGTGGCTCGGTCATGTGTTTGACTGACAGTGTTCAGATGTACTGTAGCACTTACGTTACTTTTAATTTATCCGTGTTTTTTTAAGAAACCATTTGATGTGTAGGTGTAGTCCTCAGGGATTTATCAGTTTCGTTTTCTTCGTGCTTTGGTTTTGTTTGTGTCGTTCCCTCTGTTCTTCCATACTTCCCCTACTTGATGTAATATGTCGTCTCCTGGATCTCAGACCGTCTGAAGTGTCACGATGCAGCATCGTACGCACCAAATGTGAGCATAAATGTAAAGCCGATGACAGTAGCAGTAAACGGGGAATGGAAAATTGCACTATTTTAGATAGGGTTGACCTAGCATATTGGCCAAAACAAATTTGACTATGAGCTATGCTTCTAGCACCCTTCAAGATTGAGATTGCAACCATTCAGTCCACGGATGTCACAGAGGTAACACTCGAATAGCTTGTCTCTGAAAAGCCTTAATCTCTGCAACTTTGGTATAGATGGCTCCTCTCCAGAGGGGATTTCTCAGTTAAGTTGGAATCATAGAAGTAGTTCTGTTCTACCTGGGAAAAGGTGCTCTTAACCTTGAACATGTTGCGTTTCCTCATTAACCCGAGGTGCAGTCATATCAGTATTGGTTTGAAAAGTGTAACTCATATGAAGATGATGGATTAGCGCTGTCCGAAAAAACAACCTGATTTGTGTGACTAATTGTCATATTGTATCATGCACGAGATATTGCGACGTTGTTTCTGTGGGACGTTCTGGACTTCCTCTTTACGGCCACCATGCATGTCTCGCTCTGTTTGCGATAGAACTTTTCCGGATTTTACAGACCTCCCGTTGCATCCTGTAGCGTAATAGGCAGCATTTTCTACCGCTAAGACTCTTAGCGCATTTGTACCGGGTTGTCTAAGACGGTCATGCAGCAATAAAATTTTACCATAAACTGCAAATGATGTACAGTGTGTGTACATGTACATGAGTCTATTATAATTGCATATGCTGTATTTAATAAATTGTGAAGTAAATACTGACAGAGGAATTTGTCTCTCTGACTGTTTCTGTGCTTAGCAGTACATAGCTGGACTTGATACATTGCATTGTGTCGTCTATATTATTTGTGTGTGTGTGTGTGTGTGTGTGTGTGTGCTTTGTGATGGAGCTTTGAACCCTATGCTGCTTGGATGGACTCCAAGCAACCTTGACCTGGATTAGCATTTAGAAAATGGATGGATTTTCCATAGACCGTAGTATCAAGTTCAGGGTAGCATTGAGCTTATCCCAGGAAGCAAAGAGTACAAGATACATTGAATGTTATTGTAGTCTGTCACACGGTATCACAACATATACAAATTCCAATTCACTTAACTGGTTGTTTTTGGACTATGAGAGGAAAGTGAAAGGTCTGGAGGAAACATGGATAGAACATGAGAAGAACATGGGTAGAACATGAGAAGGACATGGGTAGAACATGAGAAGAACATGGGTAGAACATGAGAAGAACATGGAAAACCCACACACAGCTGTGAAGCTCCCACACCATCCCTCTAAATTGATTGTGCTTGATTTGAGAAATATAAGAACAGACAAAGGCCCCACTAAGGTATAAAAAGTACAAGCTTTTATTTAAATAATTTTGGCACTCTACTGTAGAACTCTAAAATTAACTTCTATGTTCCAGAATCACTTTTTCATGTGAGCAGTGGAATTTACTACATTATTATAATTTGGTAGTATTTCATAGTTTAAGTTGACATTACAAACAAATTTTATGTTATCTTTTTGCTATTTTTTGTCTACATTGGGAAACATCTTTTGTCGACGTAGCACCATGTTTTAGCTGAGGACTCTCTTTTCTTCTCTGCAATGGTAATTCTGTGCTTGGCAAAGTGTGTCAGGATGAATCCTATCGCTAAGTATTTTTATCGCACTGAACTCACTTCATCAAGGTCCCGAACAGATGGTTAACGGCGTTACGTAACGCCTGGGCGGGGTTTGCATTTTGCCAAAACGGGGGGGTTTTCGGCAAATTAAAAGGCCCGGCTATCACCCGTCTTCGCCTCCTTGTGTACTCCACAGCTCAGGTCAAAGGTCAACCCTGCGCTGGTTACTGTAACATGTGTAGCATAATGAGCAATTGCTTCATTCTTTATTCCCCAGCGGGACTCCGGCAAATTGAATTAATTGCTGACGCTGCTGAACTGGATAGAACAGAATCCCCCGGGGTCATTAGACCCCTATCGTCCATTATGTAGGGAGCAGCGGAGAGGCGTCAGGCTCAGTAGGGGCGGCTTGGCCAGCTGTAGGGACAGCTGTGGATGTGCCAACACAGCTGTTTCTCCAGAAGGACCGGTCCTCAGGGAGAGCCATCCTGCCTGTCCTCCCTCGTCTGAAAATAGCTCCCACATAATTCACAGACCAAAAGCAGATGAGCACTCCTTGAAACACCTAGACTGCCCCTTCCTGGTGGACAGCAAGGACGAGGGTCAACACCGCCTCGGACAAGAGCGCTCTGTTTGCCGCAGATGCCGCCATAGTGCTTCGCTGACTGGGTTCTCCATCGGATTTCAGGGCTGTCCAACTACATCCCCAACGGAACAGCAAAAAAAAAAAAAACACACAATGCTCCAGTTAGCAGCAAATTTCTGATTTACTGGTTACCAGCACTCAAACCACACATTTGTTTCTGGCCCCTTGTTGGCCACAAACAGTCACTACACTAAAAATGAAATAAACGCATTTTTTATGTGGGAGAAAAGCAGAACATTCTGCTAACCAGCTGGCAAGCTACAATTTTTTGACTGAAAGTGCTAGCAAAACATTTGGGTGGGGGGGGGGGGGGGCCGACGGGTGCCAGGGGGCCCCAAAGTGACTTTTGAGTAGGGCCCCATCTTAGCTAGCAGTCAGAAGGTTTGTGGGGTTACCTGTCCTCGCCTGTGCAGGTACAGCAGCTTGCTAGCCTCTGGTGTGTGTCTGTCCATGTGCTTTGTTAGCCCCCCTACCGATGCAGCCTTGCACATCTCAGCTGAGGTCGGCTATGAGCTCATTAAGACCCCATAAGCAATAATTAAGCAGCTGAACCACCATTTCATCTCAGTGCCACTGAGTCAAAACCTTGACAGCATGCCAGCGTAGCGACGATACTATGACGGCGCCCCCTGCTGGCGCCAACAACTCCTGCTGACCCGCGGTCGCACATTCGGTTGAGCAGACGAGTTCTATAACCCTCCATTTGTGGTTAGCTAGATTAGAGGCGCACTGTAAACTCCAGACGAGAGACGCACTGTAATAACCCAGACATCCCCAAGCAATCAAACCAAGCTTTGTAACTGGTGTACGGCACTATTCATAGCTGTGTGTGTGTGTTTTACTGCATAAAACAACATGTAAAATAAATAAAGAGTAATACACAGAGGGCAAAACTGTGACCTCACACCTCCATGGTCGGGGGAGAGGGAGGGATTCCCTGCTTCATCTGTGTGGGCACTGATGCTCTAAGATTGCAAAACGAGATGTTATTTGGTGCCTGTAAAAGTCTCCATAGTGTGTGAGTGTGTGCACTGGGAGATGAGCTGCGGAGATAATCTGCTGAAACCACTGAAGCAGAAGTTCGCACACTCTGATGTGTGACCTTATAAGCCAACCTGAGCCCTTGGAAACTGCGATGAGCAGAAGTTCTTCTTTGCAGGTGTGGGTTCCTGGCTGCAGCACCTGTTTGTCCACACATTGCAGGAGAGATGTTCCAGCAATATAAAAAATGACACGTACACACACATTTATAGGTCTGAGGTGCTCACATATACACATACCTAAGCGAAACTCTCAGATATATAGATTAGAAGTTAACACACACACCCACACACACAAACACACACACCCACACCCACACACACACACACACTGTACTGGGCATCTTTCTTGAAAATCAGCTGAACAGAAACTCGGATACAGATCTCAGTTCAGGATCATTACCCACACCTCAGCTCCAGGGGGCCAAGTTGAGGCACTGCCTCTCATCTTTCCCTTTCTTTCTAAATAACTTGTGACCCTGCTTCTCTAACGAAGCTCGAAAGCTGACAATGTTGCTGAGAGAAGCTCCAGAAGGTTTTTGGGCTACTCCCTGCATGGAGATCCATGGTTTGCGTTACAGCCCAGGGGACCTTATGGGTTCTCTGCTGTACGTTCACTGGAGAACAGTGTGTGCGTGAATGCTTGCCGACACGACTGTGACTGAGACTGTGACTGTGACTGGGAGGCTGCTTCTGAGACACAGCACACTAGGGCTGTATTTCTCAACCCAGTCCTCAGGACCCCCCCAGACAGTCCACTTTTTGGTTTCCTCCCCACACACCTATACCAGGCATTCGGTGTTCTTGATTGGCTGGGAGCTGGGAGTGACAAAAAATGTGGACTGTCCGGGGGTCCCTGGGGACTGGGTTGGGAAACACTGGGCTAGAATGCTAAGATCATTGACCCCTCGATTGCTGGTTCAGTCCCCACTCCTATACCATAGGCGGCTGATCACACCCCAAATCCCACTACAATTAACACTTTGCCACCTTGTTTTCCCAGTTTTATTTCCAATACGCCTGACATACATGCCCATCTCCTAACATAACTGTTGGACTGGCATTCTGTCCAGGGTCTGCCCAGCCTTGGAACCCATGCTGTCTGGAATAGGCTCCAAGGCCCTCTGCAGGGGTGGATGGATGGATATTTATTTGCCTATGGTGATTTAATTTTCTGTTATTGATTTATATATTATATTTATATCAGGGGCAGTGCGTAGTTCAGGCCCCTGTGTCTGTGATTAGAAGGAGGCTTGGTAGCATAGTCACATGACCAGCGGGCCCTTAAGCAGGGATCTAAATCCTCAGAAATGCCCCAGAGTTGCCAGATAAATGCCCCGACTCCGCACTCAAACCCCAAGCCTCATCTCTATATATACGAGGCAGATCTTTATTCCGCTATATGCAGATGACAATAATAAAACCTTGTACTTTAAATTCTTTCACCATCTTTGCCGAAAGTGAAGGACACTACATCGCGTCTGGCTTCGGGGAAAGAGAAACGACAAGAAGGTCTTAAGGTTCCTTCTCCTGATGTAACATAGCTGAGATGTTGGTCATCTGAATCAGCCGATTTAGCGTTGATGCTGTAACCAGGACAGTGGCTTTAAAGAGTGCAGCGGAAGGGTGGACCTCCCTAATGGCCCAAAAATTGCCATTAGCAGTAACATTTTCTTCTGAATCACTTTGTCTGTGAAACAAATCTTATGTTTTGCGTACTTTGTAACACCACAAGATAAGCTGGTAGAAGATGAGTAACTGGACAAACCTTGTAACATTTTCACCTAGCTGACTCCTAGGACAAACGTTTCCCTAGGATATAAAAGGGGACCAGGGCTGTTAAATGACTCCTCTTAATGGTTACAGCTAGATCAGCTGTGTATGACTTAACTTCGGAGCACGTATGATAGGTGCAGTGCCGAGTTTTTTTTTAAATCCAGAGATGTGGAAACTGCTCCCCCTGCTGTCTGCATGTATGTTGACACGTCCTTCTGTTCTTGTGTCACGGTGTAGCACAAGTATCGCTGAAGACGGTTTTAGCCATCGCGGCTCTAAGTGAAGTTACGCAAAACTTTCTCACACAAAAAAGTCTCTCACTACATATGAGAATAGCAAAAATAGTAAAATAACAGCAAAATTAATTTCTGGATCAAGTGGTCATTATCATAATGGTTCAGATAAAAGTCTTTCCCCATCTTTCTGGAAATTCAGCTGGAGCGTAAAGTAATATTTTTTTGTGTGTGAACCTTAAATAATGAACAGGGCTGTTGTTTTTAACAAATACTGAAAATACTGAAAACTGTACCTCTTCATGGGTATTTCTTAACACATAAGCTCAGTTCTGATATACAAATATCCATTAAAAGTCTACGCTGTCTACTTAAATCTATTGCCACATTAAAGAACAGTACATTTGAACACAGTACAGCCTAGGAAATGGCCATCGGGAAGTTCAGGAAATTGATACCCGGTCGGTGGCTAAATCTGACTGACAGCATATCCCAGAGCTGCTTTTTTGTCGCCAGTCAGCCTCTGCCTATGGATACTGTAATGTAGAAGGCCAGACCCAAAGCTAGATTATTGGTATAAGGAGGTTTGTAAGTAAATTAACTTTGAGTTTATTAACAGCACTGTATGGTAGTCTGCACAATAAGTATTAATACTGTCCATGGGCCTTTACTGTGACATGGGAACCTTAGTTATATGAGTCCTCGCCATCCATCGTCAGAACCACTTAATCCCCACTTGGGACTTGGGGGCCCAGAGCATCAAGTGTAGGTGGAAACCAACCCTGGGTGGGCGCCAACACAACTTCTGGGCTGATTTAGACACACCAACCCTGCATGCTTTTGGACTGTGGGAGGAAATCGGAGACCCCAGCAAATTCCACACAGAAAGGACCCGGGATCAAACCCATGACCTTCTTGCTGTGAGGCAGCAGTGCTAATCACCAGTTGGCCCATGAGTCCTCTCATATGGAGTAATTCTTGCTTATTCTGCACTCAATGGCACATTGAGGTAGGTAATAAACCTGAATTGTTTAATTAGAGATTTCTACTTGGGGGGGGGGGGGGGGAATAAAACCGTACATTAATTACTACGAAGTAAACAGCTCCACCGGAGGTATTTCTTTTCATGTTGATGCAAGCTCATGGGAGTTTTACTTCCACAAAAATGACAGGCAGCATGAAAAATGATTGGTTATCACTCTAAACCAATCAGATTGTAGAAGAGGTGGGTCCAAGCAACTATAGGAGGTGGAACCTACCAATCTGATGTCATGGGCCCACCCCCTCTACGATCTGATTATCTCTCTGAACCAGCCATTTTTGTGAGTAAAACTCCACCAAGCTTGACGCAAAAGGAAATTATTTCATTTATTTTTATGTATTCTGCATAATTTCATTGCCTTTCATTCTTTTGAGTAATATCTGTGCTCTCTTAACGTTGTGGATCCCGAAGTTGGGGAGCATGCGTTGATGTAGCATATTTCCGCACCAACCATATGACGAAACACCTGGGCGTCCAGCTGGTGACTCCCCAGGTAGTCACATAGTCCAGTCCCACCTTCCAGAAATGGCCATCCAACTGTCGCAGCCCGATGTTTTGTGAGTGTCCCCTTGCCCTAGTCCAGCTGCTCCGGTCCACAGCAATGAGGATCCTGTGAGCCGGATCACCCTCAGGGAAAACGCACCACATGGCCATAGTGTCGTAACCGACACAATGCAGGTAATGTGCCTCAATCGGGACTCCTCTAGGAACCGCTCGTTTGACACAAAGTCAAACCAACGGTACCCAAGGATTCTCAGAAGAGACACAGTACCGAAGGAGTCCAGTCTTCGTCTCAGGTCACTGGATATCGTTCACGTCTCACGGCCATACAATAAGACAGGGAGCGCCAGGACTCTAAAGAACTGGATCTCTGTACTCTTGCAAAAATATCAGGAGCACCACACACCCCTTTCAAGTGACCTCATGACCCCCCCCCCCCCCATGCTCTCCCAGTCAGTCTACTTACTTCATAGGAAGAGTCCCAACAAGAGACATTAATGTTGCTGCTGAGGTAAATGAATCTCTGGCTGAGGACGACATTCTTCCAGCAGACACACACACTACTGATAGCTGTGCCTTAGAAGTCATTAAAGGCCTGGATCTTGGTTTTTATCCAGGACACTCGCAATCCCAGACACTCAGACTCCTCTCTCAGTCTCTTGAGAGTCCTCATATGAGCATCCATTGATTCTGTGAAAATCCACAGGGCAGTGAATGAAAGTGCAACACTGAGCCTTTGTCCTCATCTTTTCCTAACTAACTTACACAATGCAGAAAGAGTAAATTCAGCCGGTTATGCAAGTCTGAGCAAAACATTTGGTCATGTTGTGGTCAAAAACAAAAATATATATATAACAGCAACAACAAATACAATCAGAACATCTTCACAGTCACGTTATTACATTCATCAATTCTGACCAAAACTAGGTGATTTCTACAGTCAAAAATTGAAACGGAAAGTATGAGGTAGGCGAGACGGACTGGAAATACTGAGCCCGCTGTGTTGACAACACTATGCATAGCTACATTTAAAGAAGATCCACAAAAACAATGTAGTGTCCTCCACGTCCAGACATGATTATCAGCACGACAAAGGCGATCTCAGTAGTATGATTGTTTTGGAAATGGGGTGAGTCTAATTAATAATGACTGCATTAATGATTTTTATACTTCGCATTATCTTCTCAGGCTGGGAAGAATCTGTCAATGGCAGTTTCTCAAAGTCAAGCTCCTTGTACAGTCCAGACTACAATTGTGCTTTCGCAGCAAGTGGAGTCTCCCCGGCTGCACTGAATCCAGCAACTCTTTAACAATGACCCTACAGAACCCCCCGACATGGTTTTAAGAGAAGCTGATGTGGTCAAATTCAAAGAAAAGAACAAAACACCAACATGATTATTACCTCAATAAGCTCACACAATAAATAAGATTTTCTCTACAAATTATTTGATTTTCATTTTAAATAATAAAAAAAAAAAAACATAACTGGGAAGCAAGTCATACATAAATGGTCAAAAAGATAATCTAGGTAGAGTCTTTGTGTATCTAGGTAGAGTCTTTGTGTTGGTGGTCACAGAATACTGAAGTGTACCTGAAAAACGTGATAGCAAAAAGTGACTCGATTAGAAAACATGAAAACCTATACTTATACAGGACTGATTTAATATATTATACTACACTTTTTTTTTTAATTTGAAACACTGCTTTTCATTCTTGATACATCCCCCATTGACTTCCACATCTCCACACTCTCAGTAAATGACAGTCTCCTCCCCTGATTGGCTAGTGCGATTCACACACTATTGTCTCTTTGTTTTGGAGTGAGATGTGGAAACAATAATTGACTGAGCTACAATCCCATTAAGGCAAATGTCTTTGGCCTACCCTGTGCATTTATATACTCATAAAAATCATACAATATCCATCAATCTGCCAATCATCAGTCTCAGCTAGCAACAGGAATGTCTCTTTACTGGACTTTTTCTGCTCTTGTCTGCTTTGTGTCATTACCGTTCTGCACGCTTTGGAAAGTCAGGAAAGAAAGAGTTTGGCGAAGCCATTGATGCCATGATGTATCAAGCAGAAGCCGGAACTGGACTCCCTGGCAGATCTGATGCAAGTGGGGAATCCAGCCTTTCTCAGTCAACTGGCACAGTTTGGGTTCTCACTGGTTTCTTTATAGGCCAATGTGATGGAATATTCCACCTTTGTTCACCCAGTGATTTGACCCACTTCTGATTATAGAGGACCACTGTAGGGCACCCAGTGACCAGTCCCACCTTAACCATCAGCAATATTTGAGCAATATGGGACCATTAGGCATCGCATCACTTCCTGTTGTCCTGCAGAGATGGGAATGTGGCTGAAGTCTGTAACCACTTTGCATTACATTGATGCATCTGTTACCCAGTAGGTGGCGATGTAGGTAGAAGGGGGGGGGGTTACAAGGCATTGTGCACGATGACACAGAAATGCCCGATGTTCAAAAAAAAAAATCAAGGCTTAAAAAATAATTCCATATATACTATTGTCTTGAAACCCCTGAGATAAAGTGTACCGTCAACTGGACATTCAAGGACCACAAGGGTAAACCTGTGGTTTATAATACTCAAGGTGAGTCTTTAAAAAGAAATAATAACAAAAATAAACATTTTGTTCAGCTTCTGAAAAGCTGGATGAAAAGAAACTCTGTCTCGTACTCTGACTTGTTTTTTTTGTGCATAGCTGAGGGCGACACCCTGATTTGCAGTCAGGCAATGTTTGGGGCACATTCGGGGTCCTCGCAAAAACCCTGATCGACTGATAACTCTCCGCCGAACAACTGCCAGAAGTAGTGCAATAGCGAAGGTGAGGAGCGCATGGATGGCCGCGTCCCGCTTTACTGGCAGAGGCACGAGGACAGGAGGGCGAGGGTGCTGGGGGGCTGGGTTCAGATGTGGCGGCCCGTCAGGAAGTAGAGTGGCCGGTCTTCAGAGGAGTTGGCGGTCTGGAATTCGTCGCGGAGTCGGAACTGCCATTTGTCCTCCAGTTCCAGGCGTACGATGGTCTGACGCAGGGAACTGCGGTCCTGACAGATCACGCATAAGGTGGCACCTGGTGGGGAGGGACAAGAATGTCAACATCCATGTTACCGACGGTACTACAATCATAACACAATTTGATTTATACTTCTGCATTGAATCTATGCCGTCGGTATGATGAATCTGTGCACCCCACACCGTAACTGGACGTGTACCTCTCCAGAAATGCTACTGCAGACACCAATGCTGTACTGACAGCGTTCATTCTATGCATAAGAATAAATCAGGCTTAGGCGGTCTTCACGGACGCATAACATTGCCATGCTGGCATCTTTGAGATCGTTTTTGCTCGGTACATACCTTTGAGAAATCTGAATTTCTTGAGGAGATCTGACACCACGTAGGAATCGCAGAGGTAGAGCAGGAGCCCGCTGAACAAAAGCCCCGTGTGGTCTGGGTTGAGGGAGTGGGACCGGGAGCTCACGTAGCACACTGTCACCTAGTGGCCAGATGGAGTCACAGCACCCAATTTGTTAATGCTACACATTCCGTTCACATTCCTGAGTCAGTGATGCCAGTTTGGCGGGAGTAGTCCAAGAAATTGGAAGTACTGGGGGTGACACATACACAGCATTTGCACCCCTAATCCCTAAGGGTTGTATACAGGGGTGGGGCCAAAGGAGCACTGGACCCAGCTGAAAGCTAACTGGTCCCTGCAGTGTCCCCTTCCTGTCAAAACATCTCAATACATATCATTGGCTAATGATAAGGTTGGCCCCTCTGTTTGAATTATGGCCCCTCTTGTGCCCCCTACCTTAAAAAAATCCTAGTTTCTCAGGGACACAATATAAAACCTATAAATAACTTAAGATCTTTTCCATGGCTCTGAAGCTTTCCAACTTGATGTTTTTGATGTTTTTCAAACTTGATGTTTTTAGTGATGATCCTGAAAGAGAAACCCTCAGATCAGAGCCAGCGACACTGGCTCAGCGGGATGGGAAGGGCAGACCAGAGATGGGGCGGGGCTAGCCAGATATAGGCGGGGCTAGGAACAGATGGGTGGGGCTAGTCAGAGATAGGCGGAGCTAACCAGAGATGGGCGGAACTCACCTCTGGACCCATGCTGAGGTAGCTGTCGATGGACAGCACCGGGTGTCCAGTGTTACGCACAGCCTTGGGGAAGAGCTTATGGCCCCGGAGCTGCAAAAACCTCTCCAGCAGGAGGTGAGGCGGGGCAGCCAGGCGGGTGTGCTCGCTGTCTGGAGCACACACATACTGGGAGGGGCCCACAGGGGCGGGGCTGGTGGGGGCGGGGCCTTCTGATGTCTGCAGAGACACACAGGAGAAAACAAGACAGGTGTGAGGGGGTGGAACTCTTTCACTTGGGTAAACCATCCAGTGAGGGCTATACTACAAATAAAACAACGCGACAAAATCCAGTCCATCCATCCATATGCATCCAATAAAAGTGTATCTAGTGACACTAGAGGTTATCCCAGAAAGCGGAAGATGGGGGTAACCCCAGATCAGATGCCAGGAAAATCAGCACCATCCGTCCATCCAAGCTGTGACACCTGGTGAGGGTTGCATTAAATCTGAATGGTTAGCAGCCAAGTCCACTGAAAGTCTGCTGAATGGACCAGTAGACAGAGTCAGCTCCCAGCTGGCATTGCTGTAACCCTGGGCAACGCAACGGGAGGGCGGGGCGGTTACCGGGGCCTCAGGTCGGACAAAGATGCCCCTATGTCCTCCTGTTGGGATGTGTTTTTTCATAAGGCTGAAATAGTTGAAGCGGCAGAGTAGCAAGCGGCTGCTGTTGGCCCTCAGGTTGAAGTCGACTTCCTCACAGGTGTACCTGCATGGGGGTGGGGCGAGAGTACAGTTAAAGGCGGAGCCAGGGGCGGGTTGTGGGTGGGATTGGGGAAAGACAAACCACACCCACACGGAGCCCCGGACTCGCAGCTCACCGGTGCTGGTCGTACTGGACGTCCTGCGTCAGGTCCACGTTGAGCATGAGCAGGTCCTGCAGGTGGCAGCGTGAGAAGGGGGCGGCGGGGGGCCGGGCGGCCAGGCCGCTGCTCCAGCGACGGATACCACAGGCGGCGTATAGTGCAACCTTGGGCGTGGCCTCCATGTGCTGCAGCACGGCTTTCAGCGAGATGTTGGTCACCTCAGCCGCATCACTGCGGAGGAGGGGAGGGGGTCGGTAATGCACAGGACGGGTTCTGTGGGCTCGCCGATACTGGGTCTGATGGTGCTGACCCAGAGGGAGTTGCGTGTTTTCACAATGTCACTGCAAACCGGTTTTCTGGTTTGAATCACACATTGGTTTATTCAGCCCCATGTTCATGAACCTTCTGTTGTACTTTTAGGTGAAGTATATGAACAAGTGAAACAATGAAGCCATCTTGGATATATTAGTGTTCCTCAACCCAGTCCTCCGGGACCCCCAGACAGTCCACATTTTTGCTTCCTCCCAGCTGAACCAAAGAATCAAGCATTCGAGAAGACCAGATTCTGGGTACAGGCGTGCTGGGAAGGAGCAAATATGTGGACCAGTTATAAATGTTATGGTTATATGTGGTTATGGTATTTCCCCTGACGAAAGGAGCGGCTTCACTGAGCCGGTTGCAATACCTGCTGGGGCCTCCGGGGTGGTGCGAGTGCCAAAGCACGCAAGAGTCATCCATCATGACCACGAAGGGCCACACTTCCTGCCGCTGGGGGCCCTGATCATGCCGCCGCTGCCGCTCCAGCTCTAAGTTGTGGCATGAGAGCTCCTTGATCATGAAACGTGCAGCGCCTGGGGGAAGGGCAGTTACCGGAGGCTGTCACCAGGGTCTGCAACGCGAAGTCTCACCCATGGTCTCACAGGGAGTCTCACAGGGGTCACAACATGGGGTCTCACTGGGACTGTGACGCTGGGTCTCACACGGGGTCTCACACGGGGTCCCACAGGGGCTGCGAAACGGTCTCATGCAGAACGCCAGGTTACTTATGGTACCCTAAGGAGTTAAACGCCTCAGCACTCACCCACTCCAGCACTGTTGAAGATGGCGGGCAGCACCAGCAGGACGTGGTTGGGCCAGTACTTCCTGTACAGAGGCATCTCTTGCTCCTTGATCACCAGGATGTGTAAATGGGCGGTGCCCTCCATAGCATGGTATATGTTGAGCAAGCCGTGCTCCTGGCGTCCCGTGGTGGGGGTGAAGATGGGGCTCTTTATCAGCTCTGGGCCCTACAGCAGACAGACCATCAAACTGTCACCACATTGCAACATATTAATACAAGATCAAGCTATCACTGCAGTGCACTGGCACTGGCACTGCAGTGCACTGTAATACACCATACTGTTGTCACAGTAACATACAGACAGAACATCACTGCAGTGCACTGCATCACACTAATATACAGATAAACCAGCCATCGCTACAAAGCAGTGCATCACTGCGCCACACTACCACTGAGACAGACCGACCATCACTGCAATGCATTACAGTAACACAAAGATAAACAGAACATCACTGTAATGCACTGTGTTACCCTAACATAGACCAACAGACCATCACTAAAATGCACTTCATCATCACTATATCAAGCTACTACACAAATAAACAGACCACCACTGCCGTGCACTGAATCACTGCATCACACTAACAAACAGACGATCACCTCAATGCACTGAGTCATCGTATCACACTAGCATACAGACAAAAAGACCATTACTGCAATGCACTGCATCACTGTATCACACTAACATACAGACCAACTGACTGTCACTGCAATGCATAGTTCCACTGTGACACCCCAGAGATACCCAAACCCTGAGAGTTAGCACGTGCTAATGTGGAACAGAATGAGCATTTGGCTAACAAGCCGTACATTCTCTTACAGCCTCAATGCTCCCACCTTGTCAGAGATGAGCGGCAGACGCAAGCTCTCTAGGTGCCCCCCATGTGGGCTGAACACAAAATACTGCTCCTTAGTCTTGGGGATGACAAAGTGTAGATTCACCTCCTCCCCCAGAGTGGAAGAACAGAAGGTAAATGTGTGGAAAGTGCAGTCAAGGACCTGGAAACACAAAAGAATCAGCATTACTCCACATTCATGTTTACACTACCTACACCCTGAATTGAACTCTGAATCTAAATTCACTTCTGATTCAGTCCATACCTGTTTTAACTTAAACCAGATTCTCTATTTAAATTCCTTAAAATCAAACAGTCTGAGCAGATATGTGGGAATACTCTCACCTCGGTAGCAGGGCTGGCTTCAGTGTAGTGTTGACACTCCTCACAGCGGTGAAATGCATTGTGGGAAGCGAATTTTGTCAGCATTACTGACATTGTGTCACGCTTGACAGGAGTATCCTGTTTGCTGTCTGAGGTCTTCTCTGCACACAGACATACACACAGTGCAATCTGTGTCAGTCAAAAATCCATCAGGTAAACATATCTCCTTAAATTGTTCAAACGGGGACTAATGACACATTAAGACAAACTAAGAAATCTCTAACAAAAACATGTTTTTTTTACCCAGTAAAGACTTCGGCATGTTTTCATAGTAGACTGGACTGGCCATCTTGAATTTGGGGTCTCGAGGGCAAAGGTCAAAAGGAAGTTTCTCAAACACTTCCACGTCGGGCCAATTCGTGCTGGTGACATCTGACTCTTCAGAGATACCTGGGGAATGGAAAGCAAGAGAGACTTGTCAACAAACAGGTGACCTGTTATTTTGATATCGTGGGGACCATTTCTTTGCTGGATGTAATAAAAATCTTGTATTTTGATTGGTTAGTTATGGTTGAGGTTAGGGCTGGGTAGGGGAGTTTTTCCCATAGAAATCTCCACAAAAATATGAATACAAATGTGTGCTTGTGTGTCTGCCTACCGGTCATTTAAGGAGACAATTTCTTCAGTAAAATATGAAAACCATCCTTCCGATTTAAAAAAAGTAAAAGAGCCAATTAATTGTCAGTTATCAATTGTCATTTCAGATGAGTTTAAGGATCATTTGGAATTCTGAACAGAAATTAGCAAAGTCTCTCCCTACCCAAAAAAAGCGTAAGTCTGAGTGTTTCACAGAATGCGCATCTAAGCATGTTACCTGTGTCCACCTCCTCCTCGTCATAGACATCCACCTCCAGCAAGCGGATCAGCATGCGAGATAGGATGCGCAGGAACTGCAGGTATGCACCCGTTTTCCCCACCTGCAAGGAGCATGGCAGCATTGACACGGGCGTCCATGGGTAGGTGGTCTGCTGTAAATGAGTGTAACACCCTCTCCCCCAACACTCACTAACACTGACAGAGTAACTCTCTCTATCCCTTAACACTCACTAACACTGATATAGCACAACACCCTCTGCTTTAACACTCACTAACACTGACAGAGTAACTCTCTCTGTCCCTTAACACTCACTAACACTGACAGAGTAACTCTCATTCTCCCTTAACACGCATTAACACAGACAGAGAGTAATGCCCTTTGTCATGTGAAAAAAAGGACATGAAGCATCTGGAGATCTTCTGTGAAGGTACTCAGAGGTACACTGTGTGTGTGGGGGGAGTTCTCTTGCCTGGGGGGGTCCGCTGAGCAGCAGGCGGCGGGGGTGTGTGGCGGCGGGGGCGTCAGGGACGGCCTGGTTATTGAAATCGGCATGGTGCTGTCGGGCACTGGTCCAGCGGCGGTAGTACAGGGACTGTTCTGGCCCGGGCAGGTCAGGGGACAGGGGGGGACGCAGCGAGCTGGTCCAGGCCACGTCAGCATGGGGGAGCAGCGAGGACGAGTGCAGGCGGCCCAGCGGCTCACCCGCCAGGAGTCCATGGGCGGCCCGGGACAGGATGACGACGCGGGGCAAGCCAGGTGACGGAGCAGGGGGGCTGGGGCGTGGCTCCGTGGACGAGGAAGGGGAGGCAAAGGTGGAGGAGGGCGACACGGAGGAAGAAGGGAGGGGGGCCGGTTTGGTAGCGGGCAGCTGACTGCCCTGGGAGTCACACTCCTGCTTGACTCCCTCTGCGGAGTCCCTCTCCGGGACAGGGGGGGCGTCGGTGTAGCTGGCAGAGCTGGAGGGCTTCTGGGAAGAGTCAGGGGCACTGGAGGAGCTGACGGTGTTCTCAGTGGTGGAGCCTGGGGGGGGGGGGGGGGGGGGAGGGAAGCCACAATGGAAAAAGAAGGCCCGGCCAGCCCCGGGGGAAACGGGGGGAAAGGCACCCAACGGGGGCACCCCCCGCCGGACCCAGACGGAAAGAGCA
>JAODKE010000088.1:2988593-3003113 GCA_026779605.1 Mormyrus hasselquistii
GTGGGGGGGGGGGGGGGGCGGGGGGTGGGGGGCGGGTGGGGGGGGGTGGGGGGGGGGGGGGGGGGGGGGGGGGGGGGGGGGGGAAGGAAGGCACAATTGAGAAAGCAAGGCTGGACAGTCCCAGGAGTAACTGGAGGATACGGACCCAACGGCGGCATCACTCAGCCGAGCCTGGGACTTGAACTGGGGACCTTCCGATCACAGCGTCCCGGCCAGCAGCGAAGTGAGCACTCTGGACATACGGTGCTTTTCACGCATTCACACATTTAAACATCTCCAATTACACAATGAATCATCCGTCCATCCATATTCCAGAAGTGCTTATTCCACACAGGATCATGCGAGCCCAGAGTAAATGTCATAATAAATAACAAATATTTAAAACCAGCAAACACCGGGACAGTGTCCGTCCCAATCACAGTGCTAAACAGGGCGCAGTTTTTTGAAATGCTCTGCTGACATCCAGTTCAAATTGAGCATATTTTTTGTCATAAAACCACAAAATTTCTCAGTTTCAAAATTTGATATGTTGTCTTTTTTCTTTTTTCAATTAAATACGGGTTTATATGATTTGCAGAGGGACTGCCCTGCCTGAGAGAGAATCCTAGAATTGTCTAGGAATAAAAGCTGCACACTTCAGTCTGCTGGACACACCCACCAAGACAAATTCACCATCTTTGTGATTCTGATTTTGTCGGAGTGGGACATTTCTTCACTGATAATGGAAGGTTTTTTTTTAGGGGGCGGGTCCAGACCTGAGTTACTGGTGCTGCTGGTGCTGCTTTGGGGACTTTCCACCTCCATTGGTAGCTCATCTGGGTTCTCTGGACCGGCGGACTCGCGGTTCCCCTGGGACACATAGCAGCAGGCCAGGCCCACCTCCTGCTCCAGCGCAGTGCGCGTCAGGTAGCTGGAGTCGATCAGCCGCAGGTCGCAGTACTTCAGGGACCTGCGTTTAGCGTTGGGTGTGGTGATGTGGTTTAATAGCTGATCTCGGAACAGTGTCAAAAACACCAGGACATGCTCAGAATCCACAAGAGCTGCAATTGTGAATGAGAAGTTAGGAAGCTAGTAGCAATACATAAAATGGCCACAAGGTGGCATGCTCGCCATGTAAGACACTAGCTTGATCCAGAAAAACCATCTTTGGTAACAGTGGTGTATTGTGGGAGGGATGAGCACACTACCTAGGGAAGCTTTCCCCCAGAGGGTCCTTCCCAGTGAGGATGACGATGCAGGGAAGCCCCTCCAGGTCCTGGTAGGTATGTGGTACCCAGTCATCGCTCTCACGACCCCTCCAGGCCTGCACACACACAAACACGCACACAAACAGATTTTACAACGCCGACCTAACTGAGTGCACTGCCACTGGTACAGCTAAAAATGCGCACAACAGATTTGAACCAAAACTACTAAAAAAAAATATATATATATTGAAGAAAAATAAGATACAAAAATAAAATTAAAAGTATACCTAAATGAAAACTATGAATACAGCTCACAAAGCGAACTGAAGTAAAATGAAAGTAAATGTCAAATACATTTCCTTACTGCTTAAGTATTGAATCTTTAAGTATCATTAATGACACCTGGACCAGCTTTTGCCATTTTGAGCCCATTTGTACATATTGTAGACTGTGTATTAATGTAGGATTCTCTAAAGATTCAATACATGAAACTTAAACTGACGCTGAAATATATAAAGGTAAATAGAAAGACATCTTTAAGTTAAAAACGAATAAAACCACATTAAAAACCAACTAGAAGTAAACTAGATTTCAAAGACAAACTGAAAATAATACAAAGATAAAACTAAATTTAAAAATCCAAGCTTTAATAACGCTGGCATCCCTGCATCCCTGTCGATGGCCCCGCCCCGATCCCGTCAGCCAATCACGTACCCTGAGGTGAGCCAGGAAGTGAGGCGGCAGGCTGAGCTCGGCTGAGGGCCGTCCCAGCACCACGGCGAAGCGCAGCCGCAGCCCGAGCCGGTCGCGCGCCTCCTCCAGCCGTTCCCGTGCCAGCATGGCCAGCTGCAGTGAGGGCACGCGCACCAGCAGCATGGAGCCGCGGCCTGGCCCGCCTCGGTCCGGCCCGTCTCGGTCCGGCCCGCCTCGGTCCGGCCCGCCCAGCAGGTCCTCCACGATGGCCAGCGTCTCGGGGGTGGTGTGTCCGCGCAGCGATGGCGCACCAGCCATAGACATCATGGCCTCGGTGTACTGCTGGATCAGGAGGTAGCTGCGGATCACCATGCTGTGTAGATGGGGGTGTCTAGGGAAGGGGTCAGAGTGCAAACCGGCCAATCAGATTTGATCATGTGGAGTATCATGTAACATATTACAGTCACACGACTATAGTCATGCTACTGATGTACATGTATTAAGGGTCAGTTACGCAGTATCATGTGATCATACTGAGCGACACGAACTTGATGTCAGGCCTGCCTACCTCTCCAGGAGTATGTTGACCATTTTCTCGAAGGCATCGTCGCAGCGAAGAATGGGACTGGCCACGCCCCACCGCAGAGAGCGGCTGTAGTCACTCAAGCCGAAGTAAACCAGCTGATCGGGTGACTGCTCCCCCTGGTGGCCAAACAGGAATTCCGCACTTCGATAAGAAGCACGTAAAGCTGAATATATCAAGCGGGTTTACATGCATTTCCTGTTTTTGGTTGCTCGCTTTTGTTGTCCCAGGATAAAAAAGCTTACCTGGCTCTCCGGGAGGCCCCAGTGCACCTCGTTGCGGGCGCTGATCCGGGACTGCCAGGTCTGCAGGGTGAACGGGAAGCTGCTGACCTGCAGCACCAGCAGGTTAGGAGCCTCCAGCACCTCCTGGCAGTTAACGACGCGGTCAGCCAGGCCCTGCAGCTCTCCGTGGCACACTGAACCCGACAGTGCACTGGGTGGGGGAGAACGGACACCTCAAGAATCCACTAAAATTCCTCAGACCAGTAAAACCTGCCAGAGGAAGGCTGGAGATATTGGCAGTGTAACTTCTCCTCTTGGGGGGGGGGTTGGGGGCTGGCGGGGGGGTGGACTGATAGGAGATTTAAATCTAGTCCCTTAAAAGTTTTAATAATTTGATTAAACTGAGCGAACATCAAGGATTGGAAAAAAAAAAAAACAAGTATGGCTTAAAAATATACAAGTACATTTTTTGGAACTTGACTAAGCTTTCCCGCCATACTCTGAGCTAGTGGGTTATGGGTTAGGCTTCACTAAAACAAGGTCACGGGGCGACTCAGGAATAATAATCTTGCATTAGAATTAGACAGCAGCCAGGGTGAAGTAACATGAAGATCCTGAGATTCTGAACAAGTTTCACCATAAAACCCACCATGAAACGCGCGACCATCACGTCCCCACCACATCCCAGGAGCTCACCTGGTGAGATCGACGTGCGCGTTGTCGTGAATGAGCACGAACAGCGTGTATGGGTTCTGTTTTACGTTCCGCATGAAGGCCTGCATCCTGATGTGGACGTCCGCGTCCAGGCGCACCACGTACTTGTCCGATTTCAGGTGGGCCGTCGTGGCGTCCTCCATGCCGAGGTCCACGAGAACTCCTGAGGATGTCAGAGTCACCACAGTGAGGAAAACCAGGCAAATGTCATCACTTCTTATAATCAGTTCTGATTGGTCTACGTCCCGCCCACCTGACTGCCTGATTCTCTGCATGGTCTGGTGCACCAGCACCTGAGAGGGAGGGACCAGCACCAGGAAGTCCACTTTGCAGAAGCGACCCAGGTCCAGGTCCTGGCTGTTGGAGTCGGCGATGGCGCAGACCTGGGAGAGGAGACGTCGCGCCACGCTCAGCTGCGAGGGGTAGATCTGGAACGTGTCGCTCATGGGGTCTGTCAGGGGCATTGTGGAAAAAAAAGAACACACAAAGATTCATCTGAGGCCTTTACAAACTACCAGTGCTTATCAACCTGCCAGGACCTTTGGAAAATTTTGGTGGTAAGAGGATGTGGTCTTGCAAATGGACTGGAGTAAATGCGAGTAAATGCTATAGATTCCCAATGGACCCTATAATAATCCTTAGTGAGTACTTAAACTTAATAGATCCACTTGCCAGATGCATAAATTATTTAAAATGCTATTTGCTTTGCATGAAAGCATCAGAAAAGAGCACAAATGTACGCTAGGGAGACAAAGCTGGAGGGTGGCTATGCTAGAGAGAGACTGGGTGTGAGAGCTCACCCGGATCGGTGACCAGCTCCCCCCCCGCCTCCTCCAGGTGGCGGACGCAGACATCCCCGTCCCCCTGGATGGGCTGCGTCACATGTTCCCTCCGTCTCCTCTGCAGCCGGGCCAGCTGCTTGTCCAGGCTGTCCCCTGCAAGAACGGTCACCGCGGTCACCAAACCCCGACCAGCTCTTTCCCTCCAGGATGATGATTTTCTCCGGATGTCCAAGAATGAGAAGGTAAGTGCTGTGGGGGGCGGAGGAGACACAGGAACACTCACCCAAGGACGTGGTCTTGAAATGGGAAGCCAAGGCGCTGACCTTGCCCGTGATGAGCTCATAGCTGATCTCCTTGAGGAACTCGTTGGTTGTGAGCATGCTCTCTGCCAGAGCGCGGGATTGGTACTTTCCTGAGAGGAGACACACGCTTACAGGTTAGGTACCTATATCTTTGTGGGGACTATTGATTCAGTTCTATTAGGCCATAACCCTAATTCTAACTATGATAACCTAAACCCCTACCCAGCCCTAACTTTAACCACATGTAACCAAACAAAATACAAAGCTTTTAGCATTTTTTAGTTTTCTGATTGCAGTGACAGGTTTAAATATAAATTATAAATTTGAGTTTCTCTTGTGGGACCCAAAAAATGGTCCACACGACGTCAAAATAACAGGTTTTTATTACATTGTGGGAACATTTGGTCCCCACAATGTAATGTTTACCTGGACCACAAACACACACACACACACACACACACACACACACACACACACACAAACACACACATTCTTCTTCAGCATTCCTACAAACCAATGACTGCCGTAAACGTAGATCAACACAGATTCAAAATTTAAATAAAAAGTACCCAGATATATCTTTCATACATATTTATTGCATATTTAAATCTGAGCACATTTTCCATATTTATATAGTAATTGTATATATTATCATGCTTTTTTGACACATATACACACACAGTACACTGAAATAAAGATGTCTAAGAATATACAGGGTCCCATGACACTCCCAGGTGGGTCAGACTCACCCAGCACCAGCACGCAGAACTCTACGCCCCGTGTCTCCGAGGTGCAAACGATGGCCACATAGTCGGGCCGGCGGGGGGGGCAGGGCCCCTCCCCCAGGGAGCGCAGGGCCTCGCCGATACCCTCCCCCAGCGAGCGCTGGGCCACCAGCACCTGCACGGCACCAGCGGAGACGCTGGCGGCCAACCGAGCCAGCCAGGGCAGCTGGGAGGGGGGCACAGGGGCTGCGGGGGGGGCCGAAAGCATCGCCCTCAGGGTGATCTGCTCAAACTCCTCCTGCAGGGGGATCTCGTCCCAGCCTTTGGGGGGGGGTGGGTAGTGAGCATCACATGACACATTAGAGTCACGTGACTATAAACATACTACTAATACACATGTATTAGGGGATCAGTTACACATCATGTGATTATACAGACAAACCTCCACCTGTGTAAATCTGGACTTGCACATTATTTACGGGTAACGCTTTTGCCTGAAGTACATCAAGCACAAGGTCGTTTAGCCAGACAAGGCAGGCAGCTACAGCTTCCTAGCGCTCGCGTGTCTTGTGGTGTGAGCACATCTATTCTAATCAGGTAGTGCTTTACACAGACATAAATAATTAATTTAATTTACTAGGCCTCTGTATTATTGCAGTATTCAATATTTCTGACATTTGCTAGAGAATTATACTGACTGCATATTTTTTTATGTCTGTGATTGCACCAAATGCCCAGGCTAGGCTATTTTAGACTAGCTAGGGTAGGCTGGGCTATGTAGGGCTAGGCAAAGTTAGCTTAGGTCATGTTAGGCTAGGCTAGCTTAGGCTATGTTGAATGGGAATGCTACATATGTAAATTTTGACTTAGGTAGGGGATTCAAAAAAGGCCTATTTGCATACTGCTAATACACAAGCACTAGAATTCTGTTACACAGCATCACATCAGTATAATTATATTACGAATAATCATGTATTGGGGCTAGCAACACAGTATCACGTGATTGCATATAAAACTAATTTACAATTTTGTGTCAAGTTACATAATTATCACTATACTGCTATGTCATTTCTTGTCTTGGTTACTGAGCTTTGGTTTGGTACTATGGTTTATGCTTGGTTAACTTTAATCCAGTCTCATTCATCTGTATAGCTGGTTACTTTACTGAAGTTCAGGTTAAATACTTTTTAATGTGCTCTAGCAGACCCCTTCTGGGGACTGTCTCTCCAGTTGCTGGCTTAGCCACTGGAGGGCGATCTTGCTTTGTCCAGCTCGCTTTAAGGCTTGGATATCCGTCCTATGTAAATATATTGGGAAAGCAATGATATGCTGAAAAAACTGTCAGTCGCTCCACCCGGGCCTTACCCAGCTGAACCAGGTACTGCAGGGTGAGCAGGACCATATCCTCCACACTGAGCAGCTGGCTGTTGGACATTCCCAGGCTCTCCAGGGTCTTCTGGGTCAGCTGGCTGCACTTATAGCAGCTCACCAGCAGGGGGCTCACCACGATGTCACCCACGTTGCCATAGAAATATGGTAAGCTGCCATAGCCTAAATACAAATAGCGGCTGTGAAGATCAGCCTAAATCATAGCATGTATGCAGAGAGAGACAATCCATTGGCATTAAGTCTGCTTGCAAAGTTAGAAGCAGATTTATGACGACCCTGGAAATTAATTTATCCTGCAGGTCAACTGCTTCAAAATCAGCAGCAATTAAGGCACAAACCAAGAAAGTTAATCAATAAACATAGAGACATCACTCTACATGTGCTCTGACCAGATCTGGGTAGTTCAGGTACAGAGAGTAAAAGTCCAGACCAAGATTTTGTTTCAACCAACCAGTTGAGTTCTCTGTGACTGTGACTCTTTATGCTCAACTGGTTGGTCGAAACAAAATCTTGGTCTGGACTTTTATTCTCTGGAACTGAACTACCCAAATCTGGCCCAGATTAAGGGGAACTCATTAGTACATAGAAACATGTCACTGTAACTACAGTCACCGTTATCATACCTATGAGAATGACTGGCCGGATCCCCGAGTTGTTCAGCAGGTTGTCAGGGACGACCACCGTGTCTCCCATGGCGATAGGCTGGGGCTGTATGATGCCTGATACCAGCGGGGGTGGGGCAACATTCAGAAGGGTATCTAAGGAAACGCACACAGGGAAAAAATCAATGTACCCTAGCACATCATTTCATACAAATGCACACGTATGTCAGTACACGTTCTCGTGCTGGTCTTCATCCTGCTCGAGAGCGAGTGTCCATATGGGTGGCGCTACAGTTCCCTCATATGGTATAGACGCTGCACCATGGATACGCCAAAGCAGGCCTGGGCAATTACTTTATGTGGAAGGCTAAACCCAAGCCTCACCATATCAACAGGGGCCATTTTTAATGACTATTTTCACACCCTTTACTGTATATTTATTATTCATTCAAATAAATATGTGCGTGCAAAAATCTATACATCTTCACATCTTCATAGGCTTGAATGTAAAATGTTTTTTTTTTTTTTTTAATTATCAAGCAGGTCAGTTAAAACAGCTAAAGTATAATTTCCTGTCCCTTTCATTCAGGCATCCAAGTTTAGCCAGCTGAGAGTAACACACTTAGCCCTTCACATTAGCCACTATGATGTCCTTTATAGCGTTCCAACCTGGTGGCCGGGCAGTGGGGCACACTGCGGGCATGGGCACAGCGCTGGATGGCACGGGCACAGGGGAGCTCGGGTACCAGCCTCGGTGACGCTTCTTGGGTGGACCGGAGGTCATGGCTGGTAGGCCTGGGGGGTCACACAAAGAATCACATAAAATCCGCTATCGCATAGCCACCCGCTAACACTTAGCTGTTCATCAATACATAGCTTCCCGCTAACACATAGCAACCCGCTAATACATTACCATCTGCTAACACATAGCCACCTGTTAAACACAAAGCTGTTACCATCATTATTAATAAATTACTGTAGATCAGTGGTTGTCAACTATGGTACGCACAGCACTGGTAGTACGCAAACTCCCTGTGAAGGCATGCTGAAATACCACCTTTAACGGCATTGATCATAGTGGTGATGCATAGAGATCCCAATATTTCCTGAGTTGTTACCCAGTAGAAGTCAGAGAACCACTAGATGCTTTACAATATTATTTCATTAAGTATAGGAGCACATGCATAAGCAATTTGTAGTGTTTATTATTAAATATTTAATATTTACAGATATCTTATAAGTTTATGTAATATTTGGCTTGCAGATTCAGTTGTTGACAACGATCAAACACAATCTCTCTGACTGTCACACGCAGCAGGAGAAGCCCACCACTCACCAGAGCTGTGATGGCCTGGCCCGGACATTTGGTACCCCAGACCGTGTGCCAGCGCCTGGGCGGCCAGAGGCAAGGTCGGCGACGGCCCCAGAGGGCCAGCTCGCCCCCCGGTGGCGAAGCCGTTCACTCGCAGGGCAGTGGGAACTGGAGCAGGGCGGAAGCGAGTGTTAATGACCTAGACCGGCTTTGCGAGGCTGTCCATTTATGACCTCTCGGTTGCTATGGGGACTTGCCGGAGATCACTGCATGGGTTGAGCGGGTCAACAGTGTGGGTCAATAATGCCGTGACACGCGGCAAGCCTTGTGCAATGGTGCGAAGGCATTAGAATTCAAGGCTTTCGAAATAACAAGGAGCCACTCTTGGGTTGGTGCTGAAGACCTCACGCCCTAGTTGGATGTAGGCATAGACCACGTAGGAGCCCCCTTCAAAGGGGACGTGTTATGTACAGACCCTGAGCACCATTGATTTCCTTTCCGTAACAAGCTATTGATCATTCGTGGGGACTTTCTTGACATATAATTACGGGTGACAGCTTGCTGTAAAAGCGTCAATTTGCACTGAAGTCCTCCCGGCCAAACAGTAAACGGCCCGGCGGAACCATCGGGGATCTGGGGTAATTACGGGCTTTCGCTTGACTACAGCTGAGCAGGAGGAATGATTACAGATGTGGGAGTAAGAAAAGGTGAAAGATGGAGAGTGAGCTCTGAAAGAAAGGGGCGTCATGGAGATGGGAGGCGGAGTCTCAGACCTATGGGCAGGGTCTTGGTCCCCAGGGGCGGAGTCAGCAGCGAAGGTCTTGGGATGCTGATCTCCATGGGCATCTCCTGACTCCCAAAGAGCCCAGCAGTAGCGGCAGGCTGTGTTCGCGTGGGAGGGGAGTCTGATTGAACACACGGGGGGGGGGGAGGTATTTAGGTGACAGGTTAGGACATATAACTAATCCTAGACTCTGAACAGAGTCCACGACTCTGTCGATGCAGGACTACGCAGAGAGGTCTCTGCGATAGACACGGCAGTCCTTTAACCGATCAGAACCATTTGGGTTTTCTCCCACATATTTTATATGTATTCTGCTTGTTTAATATCAGTTCTGGGTCTCATGGGATGGCAGTAACGGTCTGAAATTGGAGCTTTAACAGTGAGACTGCGCAGCCAGATCATTCCGGCCTTCATCGGCTCAGTTTCCCGTTACCTCTCAAAGCCCTTCAGTCAACAAGGCGAGCAGCCCACTGCCAAGACATTACAGCACCTGTGCAAACCCCTTATCTGAGCCTTTGTGTTTGCGCCTGCCCCCGTGAGTGTGCGCAGCCGGAACGCTGAGAACTGGACGTGCTGTACCGGGCCATGCGATACCGAGGACTGGGTCACGTCGACCACCGGGACAGGGTGGCCTGACTCTCAGAATCACCCAGGGAAATGTTATGCCTGTCAGTTCTAGGACTCTGAGACTTGGGAGGGGGGTGTGAAGAGGCTATTTAGGTTAAAGTGAGCTCACTGCGCTTTGAAAACAGTTGGCAATGTGCCCACAGACACCTTAAAAATAAAGCCCTGACCGGCTCTCATGGGGAAACAATTACCATAATATATTGGTTTTTTATTGGACCAGAGAAGGTGCCTATAGTGGCCAACAAAGATCTATCCCTGAGTTTTTGAGAAAGCACAGCACATCCAAGCTTTTAAAGCCTGCTAGATATACAATACCCGCAGTGCCGAATCCGATTTCTGATTTAGGCTCGGATCCTGCCACATGGTACTGAACAACGCATGATGACTGTGGGAGGGACTCAGGAAGTCACATGATGTGGCTCTACCCACCCGAGTGAGAGAAGGGGGAGGAGCTGTGACCGTCCGTGCCGCCGTTCTCTCTGCTGCTGTGGGGCGAGGAGGAGGAGCTGGGTTTGGAAGAGTCGGTGCCGCTGGAGGACGGCTTCATCCTGCTGTCTGTTGGGGGGAGACGCTGTCAGGCCCCAGCTGAGCGTGCACTGTATCCCCTAGGATTTAATCCCTTCTTATTCTCTACCTTAACTTCCACACCATGTTTCTCTTATGCTCTAAAGCCCAAATAATAAACAACAAAAGAGACCAAGATCAAATAGCTCTGTAAGAGAGCTGAATCTGCAGCTGTGCTTTCCACTGGTAACTGGACGACGGGGTGAAGCAGGCATTTGGTGTGGACGGCCCCGGCCGGCCCCACCTTTCCAGCAGATGAGGGGTCCTTTGCACAGAGCACCCTGGGAGTTCCTCAGCAGGTAGTACTTTAAGTGCTTCTGCTTCTTGGGCTGTGTGGACAGCTTCAGGTTGATGTGGTTGGAGAACTCCGTGAAGTAGCGGAAGCCTGTCTCACCACAGCCGACGCAGTTGCCTAAAAACCCTAGGCAAAAGCAAATGAAAGCCGATCATTTGTGAATTAGTGAAAGACACACACTGTTATATAACATAATAAACACATCACAGAAAAAATGACAAACATTACAAACTAGAGTATGCAGTTCAACTTGGTATGTGTGGAAATCTTTTTTGGTGATTTTGTGATTATATGGTATACGATATATTGTTAAAAGTAATTAAGTATACAGAATGTAACTAAATGAATAAACATAATGAGTAATGTAATAGGGCTGCCCAAATGACTACTTGTAATGAATAAAGTAACAGAGCTGATCAAATACGTACATGTAATGAGTAAAGCGACAGGGCTGACCAAACAAGTGTATGTGATGGGTAAAGTAGCAGGACTGGCTAAACAAGAACATGTAATGAGTAAAGTAACAGGGGTGACAATACGAGTCCATGCAATGAGTAAAGTAATAGGGGTCACTAAATAAGTAAATGTAATGAATAAAGTAAAAGGCTGACTAAATGAGTACATGTAATGAGTAAAGTAACAGGGGTGACTATATGAGTACATAATCACAATAATCACAACTACATGTAATGAATAAAGTAATAGGGCCGGCCAAATCAGTACATTTAATGAGTAAAGTAAGAGGACAGACTAAGCGAAAACATAAAATAAAGCGACAGCGGGAGAGGATAAGGACTAACCTAAAAGTGCATTTTTGCCGCTGTCGTCAGGCAGGAATCGCCTGTCCACTGCGCACACCAGGATGTGCTCAGGGATGCTGGGCGACTTGGCCCCGACCAGGCAGAATCCGGCAGGGACTTCCATTGGCTCCGTTCCCATGGAAACCAGGCGCAGGTCTTTCCCGGCTTGACAGAAACCTGAAGACGTGGGATTGTTACTAAGACCTTGGCCACTGGGGAAATATGTGTGACGCGAAAGTGTACATTCATAACACTAAAAATCATTAAAAACCATTCCGTAGGGTAGACCGACTGTACGTATTTGAAGAAATAGAAGAAAACCCCCAAATTAATGTGTTATTTCACCGTACTTATATTAAATGTGTTGGAATTACTGTTAATACTAAACAAATGATTTTGTGAAGCACAAATAGTACATTTGCAGCTGGGTTGTACTGAATGACTACAAAGTAAAATTTACGTTAATTTACGCCTATGTCGAATTTTTAAAATTAGTTATACTGTCTAAGATGACGGAGGCTTCGGAATTACTCTGCGCTGTGAATACTCCCCGGGGGAGACATTACAACGACGTACAAAGAGCCGAGCGATTGGCTCACGTCGGTCAATAAACGACACCTTGAAGAGACAGGAAGTTCAAAAAGCCATTAATGTCACGCGAAATGCAGGAGGGCGGAGGTCATAGGGATCGGGGGGGTAGCAGTACCGTCGGTGGTGCAGCAGCCGTCCGCGGCGGCGCCCTGCAGGTAGGGCAGAGGGGGGCTGCTGGAGTCCGAGGCGTCCTCGTCGTCAGCGTCGTCCTCGTTCTCCGTGCTCTCGGACGCCCGGTCGTTGGGCGGGTCCTGGTCGGGCCGCTCCGCACACCGGAGGGGGATCTCCATCTTGGGCTTGACATCTGAGCCAAAGCAGCGAGGCGTTTCCCGACAGCGACTTATATGATTGTTCAGCCGCACCAACTATGTACGTCGCTAACGTAGTGAGGAACCACGCTTTTGAGAAACGCGCCCAGCTCGGGGAACCAGCTCACAAATGTATCGTTTTACATGGCGAGCTTCCGGGTCTCTTAAAAGTTGTTTTCATTTCATCTTTTGATTGAGAGCAACTTACATTTCGTTGGCATGCAGGATTCAAACCCCTCAGCTGTTAGCTTTTCTGTATTTTTCAGGTATTTTAACAAAAAACATTGAGCAATGTTTAACTGTGCGGTGTAATTTTGTATTTGATGCAACTGCTGTTGGATCCTTAGATACTGTTGCATTGCATGAAATTATTATATTATTATATTAACATAATTTGAATCCTATTATTCCAGGTAAACCTAGTACACCTGTGATACTGGGAATCAATTGACCCATTTCTCAGTCGTGTTAGTTAATGAATCACAGGTATGAGTGCATCTGCCAACCAGCAGTTTAGTGTGCCGCTGTTTCTGTAAACAAGCCAAATTACCTGTAACTCAGCTAACTGGGGAGAAAATGATCAATGATCACATATGGCAACCAGCTCGAAAATCGTCAATAACCCAGTGATGTCAGGAAAACCCTAGGGGCAAATTACTACTAACCCAGCAATTCCAAGGAATACAGTCACTGTCTGCTAGCTTTTATCCTGTTTCCATCCTGCCCCCACCCTGGGTCCGCCCTGGTCTCACCCTGGGTCCGCCCTAGTCTCACCCTGGCTCCGCCCTGGTCTCACCCTGGCTCTGCCCTGGTCTCACTCTGGCCCCGCCTACTCCCCCAATATCCATACCGTCCAGGGCAGTGGCGTAGCGCTCGGGCTCCAGGTACAGCTGGCTGAAGACTGGTAGCGGGGAGGACATGCTGGAGCGGAGTGAGGCCTCGATGGAGCTGTGCAGGGCCTCCTCGAAGCCGGCCGGCTTCAGCTGACCCGGGTACGCGTTCCCCATCGTCTGCGGGCAGCGACACACATCCTCAGCAATATTACAACTTCACAGCTCCTTTCCAAAGAGGGACCATGATTCATACAGAGGGGCCAACCTTATCATTAGCCAATAAAATGCTTAAAAATCTGTGAGTGACGGGGGGTGGGGCCAATCGGCTTTCAGTTAAGGACAGAGCCCCTGTGGTCCCGCCCCCACTCCAGCAGTAACATAACATTTATTGCAGTGGGATGGGGAGCGTTTAACACTGCAGCCTCGCACCTCCCGTGTCTCAGGTTCGAAAGGGTCCCCGGGCATCTCCCCGGCATTCCATGAGCAGCCACTGATGATGTGAGGAATCAAAAACGGCCTGGAAGCAGGAGAATCCTTGAGGAGCAGAATGCAGAGGGCGCTGGTTCCCTCACGGTTTAGCGAACATTAGCAATGCGGTGTTCAACACACGAACGGCAACAGATGAAGCGTAATCAGGCTGAGCCGTCGGAGTGCCTGCCCCCCCCCGCCCAGCCTCCTCCCATTCAGCTTGCCGCCCCCTCCGCCCCCCTCTCCTCCTGGGGACATCTGCCAGACCCTGCTCCCCACACCTGGAGCCGGCCGTGCAGTCAGGCTCGCGTCAGCAGGTGGCAGCTGTATAGGTCTCAGTGGGCCAGCTGGTCCCGGCGGAGCGGGGGGGGGGGGGGTTTGGGCTCACCGTGGGCGGCACGTGCCGTCCCGGGTCGCTCTTTGATGCGACCTCCTAACCCGAATTCACAGGTCAATAACCTTTCGCTCTGTCCACTTCGTGCCAAAACCCACGATGAGCTGCTTTTCATAAACCCAGCGACTCTGTGCCGCAGTAATATAACGGGCTTGGGGACACGATCCCAAAGCAGTCGATACAGACCCATAACACTCACGGCTAATTAATACTCAGCTCTTACTAGTTACTTAGCTTCCTAAAGGAACTGACAGACTGATCTGGGTAGCAAAGGAAATGATGTCGAGGCTGACTGGAAAAATGACATCTTTTTGTTGTTCTTTTTGCGTTTCTAAATCCACAT
>JAODKE010000088.1:3010568-3034046 GCA_026779605.1 Mormyrus hasselquistii
CCCTCCTGCCACCTCTGCCCTCTTGGCACTATGGCTCCTCCCGAAGTCCCCGGAGAAGTACTGCAAGCACGCGGGCATTCATTAGAGGACAGCTGGCCTTTGTTTTCACACTGAGCCGATTGCAGCGCTGACCTTGCCGTACACCCTGCAGCTGAGGATGGGTTTAAGGGCAAGGTTTTTAACCTTAAACTGTACCTAGGTCACAGGCAAGAGGGGCTCGCTGAAATCTACCGCCAAAGGCTCTTAAACAGCCCCTCATTAGAAACTGAGCCCATTCTTCCGAAGTGAATATGCCCGCGTAGCCCCCACGGCACTCCAAGGGAACCACAGAAAAAGAGAGCAATTAGCAATTAGCCAAACGGCTCGTACCGCAGCTATTTCAGAGAGGAGGGGGTGGCTGAGGCGGATATGCATAGCGGTGAGTAGCTACGGTCGCGTGAGCTGGAAAGAACGCCAGGAGACACAGACACGAGCGCAGAGGACAACGGAGAGCTATCATCCGCATTAGCGTTAATGTCAGACAGGTATGACTTTCTGATTGACACATGGGTAAACGTGAAGAGAGCAAGGACACTGAAATGGCTACCTGTCAAGACCTGCTGGACTTCCTGAAAAGTCGGGAGATGCCATTATTGCGAAGTGTTATTCCGAAGGGACCCTTCCATGTACATCCTGAGTTCTAGCATGTTTTCTGGATGTTCTGAGTTTCAGATGCACCGTAGCCAGATAAAGGGCAGGAATTATCATCATAGCAAGGGGCGGATACTCTAAAAATCCAGCGGTCTAGGAAAACGTCTACCTTCAGAATTTTATGCATTTAGCGAGCACTTTTGTCCAAAGCGACGTGCGAGTGAGGCGAATGCCAGCAGAGTAGAGCTTCCAGTGAATGTCCAATGAATATACATATTATTGCCATTTGAAGGTTTAAAACTCAAATTGGCCTGTTAGCAGAAGCAGGCTGCCCTTGACGTAGCTAACAAACAAACCCACATTAGCAGCATAGGCATCATAAAGCCACCTGCTCATATCTCCATCAAGGAGCCATGAACAAAAGTCTGTGATCTTTATACAGTCCTGATAACTGGCATCCCATTTGGGGTGATGTTTCACCTTGTGCCTGGCGAATTTGTGTTTGGAAAATGGGTGTATGGTTCTGATGTATTAGTATAATAAGCCACCGTTTTATATTACCTGTTTATCTAGCTAGTTTTATGGTGGTCCAGTGTTTATTACAGGAGACATGGTGTATAACGCAGGGTGTACCCTCACTCGCCGAGAGCACACCAAAGCCCGAGTCAATTAGGCTACAGGAGGAAACGTGAGAACCCAGGAGAAGCCCAGGCAGAACATGTGAAGTCCACACAGATACGTGAACCCAGGAGAAGCCCAGGTAGAACTTGTGAAGTTTACACGCACATCAAGGCATGTTCCTGGGCCAGTCACCAGGGAGTTACGGAGGCACGTGTAACAGGAATCGCGCGTTATGAAAACGCGGCATCTTCTCAAATGACGAGAGGCCACCGAAGGGTCAAGGACGCCCCCCAGCACCAGGGGAGGTGGGGGGGGGGGGTCAAGTCACGCAACACGTCTGATGTGACGCGGGGCAAGAGGGCATCTGTTGAGTGTGAAGGGCTTTTAAAGAACAGAAACAGGGACAAATGGACAGCTTTGGGGTGGGGGGGGGTCGCATCTGGATATGAGTGTGGACGGGAGCAGAACCTCATATAGATACGAAATCAAACATCTGTAACCGGTCGCTTCACGCACAGCTGGAGTTGTCATGTTCAAATTTCCCTCACCAGTCCTGAGCACACAAAGCATTTATTGCAAAGGTATACCAAAACTTTGTGGATATCCTGGCAAAGTGCCACCTTTGCCCTCCACCCTTATGAATCATTTTAAATATTCAAGGACTCCTGATGAGCTCTGGGCCCCTGGTATCCGTGTCCCCACAGTAAAAGTCCCAGTAAAAAATTTGAAAAAGTTATGTCTCCATGGCAACTACAGCTAAACGGTAAGTAAGCTACTAAATGTAATGCAGTATAATGTAACCGGACACCCCTAACCCCCCTCCCGCTTCGCAGCGGAACAAGGCCCACTGCAGAGGCCCTTCCTGCCTCGTGTCCCTCTCTGGAGGGGACAAAGACACCCCAAATGGGGTGAAACAGATGAGGCGACAGGCTGACAAAGAAGGCCCTTCTTGGCCGGGAAGGAGGCTCCGCCTCCTAGCCTCCCACCAGGCCGGCTGCCTTTATCCGTCACCCCCTCTTCCTGACCCCGGGCATATCTGCCCGATCAACACGTCCAGCTGACAGGAGCTCCGTCCTCTTCTGATTGATAAGAGTCCGTCGCCCCCGGCGACAAAGCCTGCACCTTAATCCCATCCCGAGTGCCTGGCTCTTCTTGTGTCTCCCATGAACAATGGGCCCGCTGGGCTTCTGTCGTGGCAGAACCCCACTGCTAGAGGAGGGAGGGGCCTCTTGGTGAATTCGGGGACTCCCCATGTGGCGGATGTGTCCCACGTCAGTCGAATGCGGTCCCCTACATGCACAAGGAGGTCAGCAAACTGTGGCATAGCTACCATTATTATCCACAAGTCAGGCATCTATTTCACGCAGCTAAACTTAAATACGGAAGCTAAATGCCGCACCCGGATTACGCAGAACAAACACAACCGCGTCCTTTATCTCGCCGCTGTTTACAGACACGAATCTTCTTGCGGAAATCACTTCGGGTGCACTTCTCGTTCCCTTGTCCTCCAGTCAAGAGACACGAGTCGATCTTATCGCCACAGGGGCGGCGATCTGGAGTCGGTCAGAACAGTTGGGGTGACCAGAGTAAACAAAGAAAGTTTACCTTCCCTGCTGTCTAGCTCAGCTCTCTCTCTAGTTAACACCCTTTTTTTCTTGCCGCACATAATCTCCCGTGCTACAGGCAACAATTTTTGGAATTTAAGGGGTCAAAGGAGCCCTTTTCTTGCAACGCCCCCCCCCATCATAAATCAGGAGGAACGACCAGAGACGCCATCACTGGCCAAAGAAAGGACCTAGAGTGATTTATTTCAGATTATTTTATAGCAGCACTATGGCAATCCTCCCACTGATAGGCCGGGCTTATCTGAGCCCAGCGAGCACCCAGGGAGCTCAACTTGTGCCTGGTAAATATTTGCTTTGGCTGAAAACTGCAACCCTGCCAGGATGGAGGGATCAAAGTGGCAGAAATGAAGTGAGTTGGCGTTCAGCTTACAGGCAGCAGGGGGCAGTGCGGCGGACAAAGCCCCAGTTGCCGTGGACGTGGTGGGACAGGAGAGTTAGGGGACTTGGCATGGATGCACCACACTGACCTTGGTTGGAGGGACACGCTGGGCCGGGGGGGGACTCGCGGTTACAGCCCGATTTATGTGCTATCGCATCCACACAAGGACAGTTCTGTGGCACAGAGTTGGTGAAAAAATTCTGCATGCGAAGAAACCAAAAGAACCCATAAGAGACGGGGTAGAAAAGAGAGAGGATCAAGACTTGAGAAATTCACTACGATTTTGGCCTGTGAGGCACGATCTGATTCCAGGGGAAAGAGAGCTGACGCCACCGATTACGTGCTGCAAAAGAAAACCAACAAGGACAGAACTGGTCCCGGTGTACGGGGTGGTGTTCGGCTGAGCGGGTTAGGATACTGAGCTTATGATCAGAAAGTTGTTGGTTCAAATCCCCTGGGCGGTAGAGTGATTTTACCGTCGGGCCCCTTAGTGAGGACCTCAACCAAACTGCTTCTCAAACAGACAAACGAAAAAAGTTTGGATATTTGTATCTATAGAGCAGGCGCACGGCCTGGGCGATGTGCTCAGAGATGAAGTACGGCTTGTGCTCTGCCTAACAAGCCTTATTAATCCCCCTAGAGCGGATGCAGGGTGTAAGAACAGAAGAGTCCGCCAGGACGCGCGGCACGAGGGCCCACTGCAGAGGCTCCGGGTCTGACACCAAACATTCATCTTGACTCCTCACGGTTTTCCCGGAATCCCAAAATCCGTTCATTTCACAGAAACCGGCAGCGCTACCAAAGGCAGAGTGTACAGGCCACGGGAAAGGGGATCTCTTTGTCTGCTCCGGGACAGGAAGTGCGGCACCGGCGATACAAAAAGTGTTTTCGGTGAGTCGATTTGAGCCAAAATGGATTACTGGTCTATAACAGTCATTTACCGGGGCCTTTTGTAAATCATTCAAGGGGAAAAGAAAGAACAGCGACGAAAGGGGGGCTTTCAGGTCTGTGGTGATTGAAGAGCCACCCTGCCTGTTTGGGGGGGGAAGGGGGGGTCACAATAGTGAGCCTTTGTGATGCCCCCTGGCCTTGTTTCCCTCAGGTGGGCTGGAGCAGGCAGACAGGCCCGCCACGCTAAAGAGCGCTGACCGGGATCGGAATCCCATTCCTCAGTGTGTCATGTGACCCCCCCCGGGCACCGACCTGGCCCCGCCCACTCTGCCTTTGTTCCCCGACGTACTTCCTGATGGATGGCCTGGCGAAGAGGAGATAAGGGTCATCCGTTTAGTCTGGGGGAACGGTCCTTCCTCCAAAACCCACCCCCCCCTAGCCCGTACTCATTGCCACACACACACACATATGCACAGGCACACATCACCCCCGGGGGAGGCTACCGACCCCAATCTTGTGAGATAAGGGGGCTCACCCCCCTGCGTTAGCACCGGAAGATAACGGGTCACATGACAGGAAGTACGTTTGTCATCAGCAGGCCCAGAGAGCCCCGTGGCTCATGGACAGCAGGGTCACCGGTTAACCCTGAGGTGGTACAGGCCGCATGTTTTTCCAATAAGGGGTACAACTCAGTCATCCCTACGCATCTCCCTATTTCAAGGTCCCGCCGGTATCTTGTGATCCCGCCTCTAAACTTCTGAGCCCACAATTGTGACCAATAACGCAACGCCACCAGCCACATAGAGGCCCTGGAGTAAACAACGCCAGTTCGAGCCCAGTTAGGGAACAGCTGTTGTACCCACGTGTACTTGTTGAGGTTTCTGTCAATATCCAACTCCTTGAAGAGCAAATAATGAGAAAAATAACAATAATAAAGCGAAACTCCACAAGTTTTTCTTAAAATGGCAACAACAAGAAGAGCAGGTAGTTCAGGGAGAAAAAAAGGTGCAAACAGATATGATGTGAAAAACAATACATCCATCCATCCATCTCAGGTGGCATTTGGCGTAAGGCAGGGATATAACTTGCACAGCGAAAACAATCCTATATCATTATCATAATAAATAATAAATCCAGTTTGAAATAGCTTACCTGAATGACTGCTACGTTATTGAATACAAAGGGGTGCGGATTGATATGATATGTAACGGCATGAGGAAGGGTGTGAGTCAAGTTCATGACTAGGGGCAATCATTCAAGGTGCAATGACGAAATCATGTGACCTGCTGGTCACGTGACTCGACTGTTCTAGCTGGGCCTCGAATCGCCCTCAGTGGGAAAATGCCATTTCAAAGGTCAGGGGTCAGTGGACTTGTGCAGCTACCAGTATCAAAGCTCGGATCTCGAATGTCATTGCGAAACATGCAGACCAATCCCAACGTTACGTTGGTCACTATTTGAGGTATCGCTTATAAGTACATGGAGAAATAGCGGCAGCCACGGAAACGCCGTTAACTAGCCTTTACCATCTCGGACCTTTTTATGAAGGTAAATCTGAACGAGCCGAGTAACCCCTCTCCCAACAGATCACCATGGAAACCGGGGCCCCTCATAAAATGCCACGGAGCCGAGGTGTGGCCCCCACAAAACGGCTGAGTGGACAGAAAGGGCAGGGGGTCACAGGACTCCAGTGTCTAAATTAGGACAGGGGGTGGGAGAATAAAACAGGGGCTCCAATAGGATGACCCTGGAGTGGCCCATACAGTACCACTGCCCCCCCAACAGCCTGACATAGTTTTATATCCCCCTTTCTTCTGACCAAATGACCCAGACAACTCCACCATGGTTAAAAATACCACCTTTTCTTTATACATGAAAACACTACAGCGTGTCTTGGAAAAGTATGGGCCTCCATCTTCCGGAAAAGTCTAGAAAAACATCAGGTTTCTGATGGCAATTATTACGGTATAAAATAAAATATAAAAAGCCACATCATATTCGCACTGAATTTAGTTTTTTCACATTTTGTTTTTGTAAAAATCTGTCTTCTGTAAATAAATTAAACCGTTAATAAGAAATTAAATAAATGACCTCCCCCTGCTTAATGCTTAATGGTTTGTTCCATGTCTTTAATAATTACAGAGACCCTGTGACAAAAGGAGCTGAAATAGAAGTAAACGTGTGGTTCTTGTTTCACTGCAGAAACACTGCACATTAAAAATTGTGCGCAATGTGTTCCTGAAAACATATTCAATAAGAAATAAAATACACAAGACCACACACTCTCTCTCTCTCTCCCGCTCACTCTCTCTCTCTCACTCGATTCCACTCAGATCTTGCTCGATCCTGCACACTCCCTCTCCACTCCCATTCACTCTCTCACTCCCACTCAACCCCGCTCACTCACTCTTCACTCCCACTCTCTCACTCCCACTCAATCCCGTTCACTCTCTCACTCCCACTCAACAACGCTCACTCACTCTTCACTCCCACTCTCTCACTCCCACTCAATCCCGTTCACTCTCTCACTCCCACTCAACCCTGCTCACTCTCTCTTCACTCCCACTCACTCACTCACTCACTCACTCCCACTTAATCCCACTCACTCTCTCACTCCCACTCCCACTCACAGCCCACACCGGCTAGGCTAGCCCTGATGAGTCGCAGGCTCTTCTTTGTGGGCCATCAAAGACAAGAAGTGAGAAGTTACTGGTGCGACGCGCCAGGGGTCTAACCGGTGAGGCAGGCAGGACAGCGAGAGACGCCGCATAACGTCAACCCCTCCCGAGTCGACTTTAGCCAGAACGGCCAGCTCAGCTCCCCATAAATAACTGTCCCATCTGAGCAATACAACAGAACAGCAGAGCCACCAGACAAGTGCGCCTGAGCAATAACCGCCCCCCCGCCTTGAACATGGTGTCTTTCCTGCACTGAAGACATAATAAGGACTTCCTGGTTGCTGCAGAACGCTATCATTTGCTGGCCAAAGTAATCCAGGATGCAGAACGACTTGGGCAGGATGGCTCTTCTAATTAGTTTAGTCTTACTAAGCATTTGTTGTGTTTTGGGAGGGCGGAGAACTAAAAAAATAAATACCCCAAAATCCCGACTAAGTCGGCTCTTGTAAATACTGTCTGTGTGTTGGGGGACAGTTGGGGTGGGATGTGACGCTCAGTTCCTGTGTGGAGCAGCGTCCGGTATTTACCCGGCTCCCAGCATGCTTTGCGACAGTGTGTTCATGATCTCCCCTTCAGGACGCGCCCGTGAACGTGACCTTAGGGGTGTCCGGGGTCGCTTGCCGCACGGCGCCTCCGGGTTAAGTGCCCTGACCGCCGGGGTCGGATGAAGCGGGGGGTGGGGGTGTCGCTCTCCGCGTGGCCATTTCTACAGCTGCTCCTGGTCTTTTCTGCTGGAGCACAGGAGTAGCGGGAGGTACAGCAGCGAGGCTAAGGGAGGGGGGGGGCTTCAGGCTTCACAGTTAATGAAATCTCATGTGTCATATTCTCAGCTTATGCATCCAACAATCTCGTCATGAGACAGAAGGCCTGCTCCTCTGCACACTCAAAAATGAAAGCGACACAGATAACGTTATCCTAGCTCCCGTAACGATGCTCTGTAATTGTCTTATAGGAAAACACCAAAACATCAGGGAAGTTTTTTCAAAGCCCTTCACAGAAGTTTCTTCAAAAAGAAAAGGCGACAGGAATAATATGTAGAATAAATGTTTACTTAAACTTATGGATAAGCTTATCCATTAATTAGCTAAAATCATCTGTCTATAAGACAAAAAAAACACTTTAGCGCATGGTTTGTACTATACATCAGTGTTTCCCAATCTGGTCTACGGGACCCACAGAAGATCCACATTTTTGCTGGAGATTGGGAAACACTGCTATATACATATATAAACATATACAAATCAGTAAATATGTATAAAATTTAACAAATGAATGAGCAGGAGACCAATAATTCCAATAAAGCAGGGCTTTGCTGAACTATTCCAATAAAGCAGGCCTTCACTGAACTATTCCAATAAAGCAGGCCTTCACTGAACTATTCCAGTAAAGCAGGCCTTCACTAAACTATTCCAGTAAAGCAGCCCTTCACTGAACTATTCCAGTAAAGCAGCACTTCACTGAACTATTCCAGTAAAGCAGGCTTTCACTGAACTATTCCAATAAAGCAGGCTTTCACTGTACTATTCCAATAAAGCAGGCCTTCACTGTACTATTCCAATAAAGCAGGCCTTCACTGATCTATTCCAGTAAAGCAGGCTTTCACTGAACTATTCCAATAAACCAGGCCTTTGCTGAACTATTCCAATAAAACAGACCTTCACTGAACTTCCCCAGTAAAGCAGGCCTTCACTAAACTATTCCAATAAAGCAGGCCTTCACTGACACAATGGTGAGAGAACAATACAAAGAGCTGCACTGTGCCTGTTTATCTAGCATTGCTCCGCATGACCGAACCGAATGAAATCTCCAAATGGAGGCAAATTTCAACCCTGGGAGACTGTGCCTTTAAAAGAGATGAGCCAGATTTCAGTCAGATGTTGTCACAACAATAGTGGTGCTGAACGGGGGGGGTCTTTGGCAAAGGTGGGGTTTTATTTCTGCTGCCATCTGCCCATAGCCCTGGCCCTTCTGTCCCCGCAGCTCAAAATGGAGGACAGACACCATTCATAACCAAACTCTGACTGTTAAGGAAAGTGCAACAGTGTAAAACTTCATTCTGAATTTCTCAGCTATGTTCCTGTTGGCTGCAGCGCCTCCCTTCTAAATTCAGCACTTATGTAACTGTTCAGCTATGACCTTCTACAAAAACTATTTACAAAATGACTACAGACAGTTTTGACCTGTTAAACTGGAGGCTGTACAGGAGATTAAATTAGTAGTGAGAACCAGGACATGGGGTTTTTGTATTAGGTTCTAGAACAGGGGTCAACACTGTGGAGAATTCTGATGGGCAGTTTGAGCAAACTGCACATTTGTCCGTGTTTGGACAGGCTGGCAATCCCAGTTCTAGAACAAAGTCTAATATTACAGCCATTTAATACGTTTTTAATTTGCCAGTATTTGGGTAAATGGCTTTTTTAAAGCACAATTTCTTCAAAACAGTTTTTTTTTAAAAAAAAGATCTATTTAAAATGTGCTCTCTTAAAATATATATTCTTTAACTTCCTTTTATGGATTTTATGGGTAAATTGTCTTCTTAAACAATCCGGCCAATCAATCACCCGGACGCAGCCCGTTAATGCTCTCCTGCTTATTCTTAACAAATTGATCCCTCCGCCACCAATGGAGGCCCAGGAAGTCAAAACGCCTCTCGATCTGGTTGATACTGCGCAAGCGATTCACCCTGCCATCCATTAGCGGTCTCAGTCCATAAAAAGGCATCAATCTTTCATTAAGAACCTCGTGCGGTTTCTGAGTGTGTCGGCCAATGCGAAGCCTCATTCGTACCTAATAACCATATATGCATGAGGCCTAGCGCTGGGATTATCGGGATCTCCTTTGTTAACACAGCATCTGAGCGATGCGAGCACATGCATGTCTGTTCATTTGGTCAATATTAGCTGTGCTGTTTCACCTTGGCAAGACGGATAATGAGAGTGAGAGACACACACACACACAAAGACTGAAGAGGAATATTGTTTGAACCACCCCCCCCCCCCAGTGAAATTAAAGCCTGTGATTCAATTGTTTCCCTGGTAACAGCTGGAAATAAAAACAAATCAAGAACAGCAGCTCAGTCCTTTGTGCATCCTCGGAGATTTTTGTCCCTGAAACAAAGCCCAAAGATCTCATGGCGGTCACCGCTTGAAGCACCCTGGCCCTGACCAAAGCAGAGACTGGGTCGTATCTCAGGGCTCCCGCGGTCCTCAGGAAAAGAACAAAAACACTGCATCTAAAAGCGTCCATGACCTTGAGTGAAGCACTTCAACTTAATGTACCAGTTGGGTACTTTCAACATGCCAGCTGGGTACCTTAGCAACGGCAACCAGAGATTCTAACCCTAGCAACCAAGTCCAAGGATTGAAAAGGACAGAAACGTTGAATACGGATGTCGTGCACCAACAAGGTGGGTTCAGGTCAGCCAGCACATCCCTCTGCTAGCACTGCAAAGATGTTCCACTTGTGGTCTTTGTGACAGATCGAAGAGGAGATGCTCGGACTGACTTAATAGTGGCGAATAAAGGAAAGTATTCGGTCGAAAATTTTATTTTATAGAGTTTTATCACAGTGTGGTGCGAGAAGCTGAGAATACAGGTCATTTACGGGACCATCTTTCCTAACCTGATTGCTTTTGCATCTCAAATCCCAATATCCGCCCTGACACGTTGTTACAAAGATGAAGCGATTTACAAAGCAGCAGAATATTTTAGTTGGTCAGGTCCCACCTACTCATGTTTAATCCTTGCACTACCGGCCGGATCACAGAGGAAGCAGAGCAGGGTGGTCAGCTTAGCTGCCGACTCCTCTTCCGCTTCACTCGGGAGAAGAAAATTTGCCAGCTTTGGCAGCCGTGGGGGGAGAAGGAAAGGGGGGGGGGGAGCACTCAGAAAAATATTTATAAAGACGTTTCAAAGCAGGGACGCTTCAAAAGCCCCGTTTAAACAGAACAAGTGGTCAGCGGACGCCTGAATGCGGAGGCGGTGTGTGAATGAGCCGCGTTGACAATAGTCAGTCGGGCAGCTTGGCCTACAAAGCCTCACAAAGACAAGCCAGTCAGAGAGAGCAGAGGAGGAGAGCGGAGTCTCCTTCAAGGCTACACTGAGGAACCTGTCTACCAGTGCTTCTGATCACAGGGCCATACTTATCTCTCCCAGATTAAACTCCCGATTGTTGGCCAAGAACAATGCCCCCCCCCCCCCAGGAGGCCATCCCCTCAGGGGACAGATGGCCAAGACTTGAGGGCCCCAGATCTCACAACCCCCTGAGTGAGACATTACTGCACACGCTCAGACCCACACAGGACCACTCACCAGCCAAAAAAAAAAAAAAAAAAAAACCTCAAAACCCTTTCAAATGCCACTTATCCTGCGATTAGAAGGGGCACCTTAAGCCCTCAGGGTTGTTGCTGCTGGCTTCCAAAGCCAAGTCTTCCAGGAGAGTTGCCCATGCTTGGTTCTTTTGTTCCAGCCCGTCCTACGTCCTGCAGGCACCCGAGATACAGCGGGGGATGGGGGATGAGCAGAGGCACGATTGAGGAGAGACAGAGACAAGAGCAGAGCTGCCCTTTCTGCTCCGGAGAACAAGACCATCCAGATAAGAATCTGCTTGGAGGACCGGTTTGGAGTAATGCACACCTAACCAGTCCTTGTGGAAATTCCAGTTTCTAGTAGAATTCTCAAGGGGCTTCCAAGACATAGCATCTGTACAGAACGACTGTAATGGTAGATATGTAACACAGGCCCAGTTCAGGGGGACAAAGTCCAACCCCACCAGAAATATGAAGATCTACTATTTTCAAAAGTAATAAAGTCAACAGATAGTAAAACTCCCGATCCTCAACCAGATCTCAAAGCATAATTTCCACTCAAAAATCTGCTGGCTGGTGAAATTTGTCCCCAGGACAAACAACCTGGTTTCATGTAAACAAAGGGAACAAAAAATTGAGAAGGACAAATGCCGCATTTAAATTCACTTCTTGTTTACAGAAAAAAAAAAAAACATTTGTGATGGAAAAAAATTGAAAACGATCATACTAATTATGTTTCAAACTGACTGGGGAACGAGAATAATTTAAGTTAATGTTGATTTATTTTTTATTTATTTAACCCTTAATTAACCAGGTTTGTCCCATTGAGATCGCAGATCTCTTTTGCAAGGGAGACCTGGCCAAGATGGCGGCAACACAGTGTCAGTGCAGAGTCTACAAAATATATAAGGATTCAAAGCGAGAAAATAATGTGGCGTACAAGATCTAATGTTAGTGTTGTTATGGACAGAAAAGGAAATGTAAAAAAGACACCGACTGACCCAGACGTCCATAAAATGAGTGGAGCAAACAGACCATTAGCAAACAATCTTCAATAAACAACACACAACACCCATGCACATCAACACATGCACAGACATATAGATGCGCACACTAATTTTCACACTCGTCCGCATATAACAGCTTATGTTTGACCTTACGGTTCACTAGACTTTTCATTAGAAATCCTGAAGCCTGGAGAAATGGGAGGAGTTTAGGAGACCTGAAGATACCAGGACATCTGCCAGCCATCTGAGGACACTTTGGGGAGAAGGTGGTCCAGCTCCCCAGAGGACGGCGGCCCACTCCTGAACACTGTGGGCCTGCTGTTAAATCTGAGATCATGAACACTGTGGGCCTGCTGTTAAATCTGAGAGCCACCAGGACTCAGGCATTAGCTGTTCCCTAAGTGCGGCTGCTTGGCTGGGGGGACTGAACTCATCACGCTGCTGCCGACATCAAAAACTCACAGGCAACTCACAAACTAATAAGCAATCCCACAGATTCATAGGCAAACTCACAGACTCACAGGCAACTTACAAACTAACAGGCAACTCCACAGACTCACAGGTGGCCCCATAACCTCACAGGTGACCTCACAAACTCACAGGGAACTCACAAACTAACAGGCAACCCCACAGACTCACTGGCGGCCCCATAATCTCACAGGTGACCTCACAAACTCACAAGTGGCCCAACACACTCACAGGTGACCTCAGAAACTCACAGGCAACCCCACAGACTCACTGGTGGTCCCATAATCTCACAGGTGACCTCACAAACTCACAGGTGACCCCACAAACTCACTGGTGGCCTGACACACTCACAGGTAGACCCACAAACTCACAGATGAACTCAACAGCACAGACATTCCATTTTAAATGGATCAAGCTGTACCAGAACAGGTTCATACATTTTTCCATGAAGTAGTGGCCCCAGAGTGTAACAATGACAGGCCATGAAAAATAAAATACTAAATATTGGATGGTTAGTTCTGCAGCACAATCTCATGACATAACATCCAAACAGAAATAGAAAAATTAAAAAAAACTGAACAACAGGACTACAGAATCACAGATTATTATGAAAAAGCACTTTGAATTTTGAAAAGAGCTTTGCCAGTACACCTCAGCAGGGGAAAAATGTCAGAAGACACTTGATTCTGAATATTCTGGATTCTTGTGCATCTTTTGATTATAAATATAAATTGCATAGATTGGAAAAAACAGCTATTTATTTTGGATCTACAATAGCATAAAAACATTCATTTTTCCTAAAATATGTAATGCTAGTGCTGTATTATTCAAGCAGGTTTCATCAGGTATATTTTAAGCATTTTAAAAACGTGTTATTTGTATGCAGGACTGTGCAATGGGCAACAACAGTATTATAAAGTGACCAATGTTCCAATCAGCTGTCGTCTTAGGTTTTTAACACTTCTAATGCTTAGAATAAGTGGCATTTAAAAAATATTAAAGTGTAATTTCTGTTTGGCTTTAAAAGAAGTATTACTGGGTATGAATAAAATACTTCCACAATGCTTAGAAAAGAATTCTCCATAACATATGATATATGTTATAACATATAAATATGCTCTATGATTTCAGAGTCTTGTTTCAACCCTTCTATTATAATAGATCTATTATACGGCACATGATCTCTATTATAATAGATCTATTATATGATCAGTACAATATAGGATAGAACTTCACAAAGTAATTTAATCGTTTAAATCTAGAAAAATACATGAGAAACCTTAAGCACTCTATGGTATCTGGTGATGTGCATGAAATACAGTATCAGTTAGCATATTTTATGTATATAATTAGTATATATTGGCTTTTGAAGCCCAAGCACTCCAGTCAGTCTGAAGCAGGATGCTTTAGATAAAATAAGTTACATTTTAACAAGATGTGGAAATCATCGGTCCTTATCGGCTGCTTTAAATAGGTGTTTTAACAGCTGAACTGCTCTGATTAACTCACTGCTGGTACAATACCGATATTACGAGTAACCCAAACCGACGGATCAACTGGTGCCAATATTTCTGCCTAAAATCCCATTTTAAAAAGCTCAGTAGACAACTGGAAATCTGGACATTTATAAAGAAAAACTAATTTAACCGATGCGCCGCATCTGCTTTCTCTTTTCAATTGGCTTCACCCATTGAGTTCAACTGTGGTTAATACAAAATTACAAAAGCTGTAGAAATATTTCAGCATTAAAATCATGTGACGGGCCTAGAAATAATTATAGCGTTACAGCAATTACGGCCGTAATTATCATTAAGCCTTGCAGCCCCGATCAGGATATGCAGTGGGGAGATTGATGGATGTGTGGATGTAAATAAAATTTACATAAATGCATCTTGGACCTCTAGTTTAAAAATTAGTTTACACACCGCAGCCGATCCCCCCCTCCCAAATTAAAGTAATTAATATACACCCCGCATCTTTCTAATGCCTCAACAATTACTGATGGATTCGAGAGTACAGCAGAACTTTGGCTACTTATTACCCGTGTGACAAACTCAGAAAACGGCCGCTGAAACAATACCGCACCCGAAAAAAAAAATCGCAAAAAACTAAAAATGAAAGACGCAAATTATGCACGTTTGAAAGTTATTTTTAAATGGAAAACTAATTCAACAGAAATAACATTCGGAGTTTTGGGGACAAATAATACTTAAAGAGCCGAATAAAACACCCACTGGTGAATCTCTAGTTTCACAAAATGCTACAATTATTCTGCGCACACTTACTGTAAGAAATGCTTTCGGCTTGCAGGGCGAAGTTCCAAAGCGGCGTCCGGATGGCCGTGCAGCAGAGCCGGGCTCACGCGACGTTCACTCCCCCTTCGGACCTAATCGCGCGCGTTGCTCTTTCGCAATACCGTGTCAAAACAGCTCACATGTGTCAGGCTCTTTTACATGGAAGTAAAGGGCAGGTCACGAAGCTGCGGGCTCCTTTCCGCCGCTGTCACCCGTCTGAGATCTGCTGGTGGGGGTTCACCTGACGTCACGGGCACCCACCTCACGCGCCGCGCCGCGCCGCTCCGCCCAGGCGAGCACATGCCTGTTGCATGTCAATATTAGGCTACTTTTATCGATTAAAAGAACTGAAATCGCATAAAAACAAATGAAGATGAAGAAATTACCGCCGTGCTAGGAGCAATTAATTTTCCATTATTAAAAGAAAAAAAACAAAGACCACGAATAACGCTCTCGTCGTTACACACGTATTAGTCTACCTTACAGTATGTACAGAATAGGATATACAATAAACAGTAACACTACTAATTGCAGCCTACATTAGGTTTTTATTATTACTTCGATAAACATCTGTATTAATAGTCTAATGCATATTCCGGATTAGTGTAACTTTTCCAGTGCTTGGAAACGTTATCATCCATAAAGAAATATCAGAAAGCCCTGAGAACACTTTAATACTAACTGACTAAGAGAAGCTTCTTGTCATTTTGATTTATATTTGTCTTATTTCTTCAAATAAATGGAGGCTATATGTATGCGTCTTTTTGTTAATAAATGGGCGATCGGCCGTCTTACAAACGCTTATAGCGGCCAGCCTGACTGAAGACTATTCCCGGTATCATAGAGCAGAAAAGGCGTAGTCCCTAATATTTAATTTGGCTTAATTTCTCCACCCCCCAATAAACAGACCTTTATATACATATATCGGACAGCCCAGGCCAGACGCTATTGATTTCAGTGGAAATGAGCCTGATGGAAACACAGCGCCCACTGTCGCCTGAAGGAGGTCATGAAATTTTTTTTTTAGGTACTCTTCATCAGCCGCGGTGATTAGCATCCACTCCACTAAGCATTTGTTCGGCGGCAGAGAAACAGCGATCCCGTCCCTGCTTTACTTTACGAAAAGCATGGAATCTTCCCGTTATTCTTCGCAAATTGACTGCTAAAGCAGTAGCCTATTGTATGTATTGGAACATTTCTTATTGTCAATATAGGATTCACTTATATCATGTAACTCTTGATGGGCAACACTACCTTGGTTTGAAATTATTCCATTGTAAAGAGTGGTGCTGTTTACCGCTACTCAAACCGTGCATCCGCTTACGGCCCCTGTTGGTCACAAACAGTCATTACACTAAAAATTAAATAAACACGTTACCCTTTCCGGATTGGGGGGGGACTGAAACCTCGCCCCGGAGCTCATGGGTGGGCGCCTGGTGGCCAGGCCTCTACCCATGGGGCTCAAACCGGCAGAGCCTGAAGGAGTAACATGGGTTCACCCCCCCATGGGCTCACCCCCTGTAAGATGGAATGGACACATGGAATGTAACCTCTCTGGTGGGAAAGGAGCCTGAGGTGGTGTGAGAGACAGACAGATAATGACTCGATATAGTCGCGCTCACTGCAGCGCACAGCTCGGGCTCTGGAGACAAACTCCTGGAGAGGGGCTGGACTTTATTCCACTTTGGAGATGCCCGTGTTGAGAGGTGCTGGGCAGGGGTGGGTCTGCTTATAGCCTGGTTTGTTGCCAGTGTATTGGAGTTTGCCATGGTGAACAAGAGGGTCGTCTCCCTTCGACTTTGAGTCTGGGGAAGGGCTCTGACTTTTGACTGTGCGTACGCATCAGTCCGGAGTATCTGCTCTTCTTACAGATCTTTAACAGTGAAACCTGGAAGGGTGTGATTGGGAGGGGTGGCCTGCCCAATCAGAATCTGTGCGGTTGGACTTCTCTGTTAATCACACTTTGACTGCAATGAACACCATGTCTGAATATAACAGTGTTCATAAGTACACTTGGCATCAGAGCACCCTAGGCCGCAGTTCGATGATTGTAATTGTATTATCATATATGCGTCCGCATGGTTTGGACGCTCTGGTGAATAGAGGAGCTGATCACCACCTGGTGGCGAGTTGGTGCAATGGCATGGGAAGATGCCAGATAGACCTGGTGAACCAACATTTATAGTGTGCTAGGAGTCTCCTGTCTTTAACTCACACCTCCGCCAGAGCTTCTCTTGGCTCATGAGGGAGTCAGGGGACATTGAGCCTGAACAGGCCGTGTTCTGGGACCCCTTTGCTGAGGCAGCGTTGTGGAGCTGTGGCTGTAAGGTTGCTTGTGCCTGAGGTGGTGTTCTCAATGTTTAAGAAAGGGGAACACACATGGATCAAAAGTTCGGAACAGAATAATTTCTGTGCAAGTACAGTTTAAATCATTCACTTACGGCAATCAAGGACTGTACACGGAGTTCTGCTCCCAGGCTAACAGTAAAGTTAAAGTGAAAAAGGTGAAGTTTTCTTTTTTTAAAAAAATGAATGACTTATTTTTGGCATTAATGACCGTTTTTTATTTTTTTGCTGTTGCCGTCTCCTGTTAGATGGTTATTATGCATGTTGATTTATTGTAATTGTGTTAGTTATGCCTGGTTTTAGTAGTAATTAAAGTGAATTTAATTCACCACACGGTGGTTTCTTTATGTTACGCAGTTATGCTTTGGCCACCACTGAACCACGACATTAATAGGACAGAACAGAAAGTGCTTATTGCTATTGTACAAGTAGGAAATACAGTATACAGACATACTGTAAAATGTACATACACAAGGGGGTGGGAACCCCCCAATCATCAGGCTTACATTTCATTACATTTTAGTCAGAGAGAAAAACAGATATTTTGCATGCTAATTGTTCAGCTCGCTGAAACTAGTCATTTTTTTTGTCTAACATATATCACACTTCAGAGTTAAAAGGATTACAGTACATGGGTTAAGCAGGAGAGATGTTACCTTTTCACCAGGTAGAAGCAGCAAGATGACACTATAAATGATTCCTCCGGGACACTGTGAGCTATCCCAGCATGCACAGCGACACTGAGGAGTATTCAGAAACCAAAAACCCTGGATAGAGGGGTTCAGTGAATGAGGAGGTGACCCTGCGCAGGAGGGTCAGTCCATCAGAGGAGATTCTGTAGAAGGACAGAGTACCAGCTTCCCAGTCCAGATACACTCCTACTCTGCAGGAACCTGAGGGCTCTATGTTTCTGTGAGGTGAGCAACGCAGACTCCATGACTTGTCATTGGCTCCAAGTTGGCAGTCAGCACTATGTCCTTTCCTCCCGATTCCTTTATATGTCACTCCTATCCGAGCATCAATTCCTCTCAATTCAGCCTCCCAGTAACAGCGACCAGTCAGACTCTCTCTGCACAGAACTTGGGGCCGGTACTCAAATCTCTCTGGATGATCAGGATATGGCTGCCATGCCCCCCAAGTCGCCTTCCTGTTCCCCTCTGACAGAGACAGGCGACTGTGTGCTGTGTTGGGGTCCAGCGTCAGCTGGCAGGAGTCTGCAGGCAGGAGGAAGAATTATTAATCCCAACAGGCAGAGCATCAACTTGAGAACTATATCAGAATATTTTTAACCCTGTTGCCGCTCCCACACAAACACAACGATGATATGAGCAGCTATAAAATATTTGTTCATAAAAAAAAAAAAACTGATCCATGAATCAATAATATTTTTGTTGATGCATTTTGTTTTTCTTTCCTTTGGTTGTTGTCTAAAACGAAACACACAGAAACTCACCTAAACACAAACATGGAAATTCATCTACATGCAGTGCAAAAATACACTCATCACAACAATTGTGTGAACACAATCGTAAAGTAGTATTAATGCTTTTTTTACATAAAAACATGGAAACAGACTTACATTTCTGTAAGCCTGGCCTGGTCCTGCACTCCCCACTGTGGTCCACACTATAGGAGAAGCAGAATGGCATAGTACTGCTGTATCCATTTATTTATTTCTTTACATTCATGCATAGCGTGTCAGGCACACACTCTATACTCACTTCAGCTTCTCCAGTTTACAGCTGGGATCCTCCAGTACAGCAAAGAGCAGCTTCACTCCTGAGTCTCCTGGGTGATTGTAGCTCAGATCCAGCTCTCTCAGGTGTGAGGTGTTTGACCTCAGAGCTGAAGCCAGGAAAGAACAGCCTTCTTCTGTGACTCTACAGCCTGACAGCCTGCAGAGAGACAGATGAAGCTCTCCAATAAATAAGATCATGGAATACCCAATAATAATGACCTCAGTATCCCCAGTTTTGCACTGTGGAATACCAAGTATTACTGACCTCAGTATTTCCAGTTTACAAAAAAACGAAAAAAAAATAGTGTGAAATACTGTCCAATACCCATGCCCTATGGTTTAATCTGTGTCCCATTTGCAGTGTCACTGTGAAATGCCACTTTATGATTTGAACTGACAAATATGACAGACCTCAGGATCCCCAGTTCACAGTGTGGAATAGCCAGTAATATTGACCTCAGTATCTCCAGTTTAGTGTGGAATACCTAATAATACTGACCTCAGTATTTCCACATTGCAGCGATGATTCTCCAGTCCTGCAGAGAGCAGCTTCACTCCTGCATCCTGCAGGTCATTGTCACTCAGGTCCAGCTCTCTCAGGGGTGAGGAGTTGGATCTGAGAGCTGAAGCCAGCACCTCACAACAGTTCTTTGTGAGTTCACACCGGTACACCCTTATGAAAATAAAACACATACCATTTATTTTTGCAGCGGTGCACTGTATATTACATTAAAGTGAACACAGCCATCAGAGAACAGTTTTTCAAAACAATTGCTTTATTGTACAGCATATGAAAATATATTAAAAGTAATCTGGTTTGTCCGTTATATTTTGTACTATAACTTTTGTTAAACCCAACATAATTCATTTCTAGACTGTAACATAACTGCCACCTCTCTTTGTCTGGTAGCTTTGCTAACTGACATAAACAGTGTGCTAAGACTGAATGGTTTCCTGCTTTAGTGATTAATTATTTCTAACACACATTACTGCTGATAGGGACACAAGGAAGTAGGAGAAGGAAAAGGATGCTGTTTGAGTTTATTTTGTTACTGCTGAAGTGCATTATGGGGTGTGTGGTCCAGTTTCATTTTTGTAAAACGCATATTCTGCAGCGGTGAATTTGCCCATTGTGTTTTTCCCCATGTTGGCCAGCAGGTGTTGCTGGTCATCCCGCGTCCTCCTTCCTCGTGCAGCCTTCAGCCCTAGTGTGTTTCCCATCTCCCCAAACTGCCACAGCACTCGGTGGGCTGAGTGTGCAGTTTATACTACAACCCTCTGGTTGTGGGTTCTAAGCTTGCCAAAGACCAGCCTCATCTGTTAATTTTCATTTATTGTTTTCTGTTTTCCCCGGTATTTGTTCTTTTCTGTTTTGTTTCACTGTCATAGGTTTGCCCTGCTTGTCTTGTTTATCTTTTTATTCCATCTTTATTTTCTTAGTTAAATTTTCACAGTGTGTGGTTAGTGTTTCTTAGTTTGTGTTTGTTAAAGTTCCCTAGTCCTGTGCCTGTTAGTGTTAGTCACCTATTGCTTGCTGTTCCTGGCCTTCCTTGATTGGTTAATTCGATTAAGATTTATACCTGTTCCTTGTTTGCCCAGGTTCTCTACGTGTATTTAAGTACCCGCCCTCACTCCCCTTGTAAATCAGTGTTTATGTCACCATGAGTTGTTATGGTTTCTTCGCTCTGTTCCTTGTGTTGCCTGGTTAACTTTGTAGGTCTATTATGGGTCTGTTAGTTGCGTTTTCCCCTGTTTAGTTCTGACTGAGGGGTTTGTGCGCTTCTGTGATTCCGCAAGGGTCCCCCCAGGCAAATTGGTTCTAGGTGAGTGAGATTCAGAACGATCCCTATGAAAATAAACACTGTGGACCCTGTGGCCCTGCCCAGTTTGGGGAGACAGAGGTCCCACCCTGGAGTCAGGCCTGGGGGGGAGCTGGTAAGCGAGCACCTGGTGGTCAAGTCTCCATCCATGGGGCCCGACCTGGCCAAGGCCAAAGATTTACATGGGCCCACCCTCCTGTTGGCCTACCACCTGCAGGGGGAGCTGTGGAGGTTGGATGTGGTGTAGATAGGGTCAAAGGCAGGGGCCTTGGCGGACTGATCCTCAGCAACCAAATCTGGCTCTACATAGAATGTAACCTTTCTGGTTGGAAAGGTACCTGAGATATTGACTAGATAGAGTCGGACTCGTCTCAACACAAGGCTCAGGCTCTGGAACCAAACTCCTGGAGAGGCACTGGACTGTATTCCACTTTGGAGATGCCCATGCTGAGATGCGCCAGGCAGGACTTATAGCCCCCCACTTTGATGCCAGTTCGTTGGAGTTCACCCCGGTGAACGAGAGGGGCACCTCCCTTCGTCTTTGATTTGTGGAACGAGGTCTGACTTGTCTCTGCAGATACACCAAACACCAGCTAAGAGTATCCAGCCTTCTTGGAGACCTTGGATGGGATGTTGGAAGGCGCCCCCTCTGAGGACTCCATTGTTCTGCTGGGGGACTTTAACGCTCACGTGGGTAACGACAGTGACACCTGGAGGGCTGTGATTGGGAGGAACGGCCTGCCGATCTGAACCCGAGCTGCTCTCTTATTGGACTCCTGTGCCGACCACAGTCTGTCCATAACGAACAGCGTGTTCCAGCATAAGGGTGTTTATAAGGACACCTGGCACCAGAGCTTGGTGATTGACTAAGCAGTAAGTTTCTTATTTCATATTTCATCATAGTCATAGTCATATTTCATCATAAACGTTTAATGTTCTTTTATGATTTATTTTCATATTAATTCCTCTGCTTTTACTATATGCATTTTATTTCTTATCTTTTCTGTAAAGCACTTGACCTTGGTGCCTGAAGATGTGCTATATCAATAAACTTGACTTGAACTGACATAAAACATTCACATGTACTCACTTCAGCTTCTCCAGTTCACAGCTGGGATCCTCCAATACAGCAGAGAGCAGCTTCACTCCAGAGTCTCCTGGGTGATTGTAGCTCAGGTCCAGCTCTCTCAGGTGTGAGGGGTTTGACCTCAGAGCTGAAGCCAGGGAAGAACAGCCTTCTTCTGTGACTCTACAGCCTGACAGCCTGCAGAGAGACAGACAAAAACTTATCTAATAAATGACATCAACTCACCATTACGAGTTTTACGTTTAGTTTAGCGAGCAGGTGGATTGTAGGTGGAGCTGAAGCAAAACATGACCACGGCCCTGGGATACGTATGGCACTTTCTGCACCAATGCGGTTACTAGATGCGTATCTTACAAGAAAGTACTTCTCCGGTTAGTTTTTTAGTTTGCGACTGCCATAGGGGATATGTATCAGAGGAGCAATAAAGTTTGCCTTTTGAATGTAAAAAAATAAAGAATTGGACGTCGGCAGCCACACGGTTGTTTTACCATGATTGGTAACCTAAGTACCAGTTTAACGAGTAAACAGTCTATCGTCGTTCATTTCATAGAAGTGAATTGTTTTAGATTGCCGACATAAAAAATAACGTTTTCGGCCTACGATGACCACTACAAATGCATTTAAAGTTATATTAGTGGGCATGTAATAAGTTATACAAGCTCCAAATATATAAAACGTACAACGAAATACATTACGACTGGAAAATAAAATACAGTCATTACAAGAAAAGGCCTGTCGGAACTCTAATCCAAAAATGGAACATGAATTACTGGTCCTGACATCTGAGTATGATAAGATGCCAGCCTCCAGGGCAGCTTCTGACCTCTTAAGACTTAGACATTTTATGAACAAGGTGATAAAGTAGGTAAATTGTTGTCTAGATTAGATAATTCAGTAACCAAAGCTCAATCACGTAAATTAAAGTTGATACATCCGTAGACCCCATTCGAATGAATGATGCTGCAGAATATACTATGGGTTAACTGCAGAGGATGCATTTTGTTGTCGTGCACTGTGGTGTGTCAGCACTGATCACCAAATTCTAAAGATGCCTCTCGCTGTGTACATATGCTGAAATGTAAGGAAAGAACTACAGAAATAAGCTGAATGTTAAGTATACAATCATGATGTGAAAAAATTCGTAAAAGAACCCGATCTTTATCATATGGGGTAACCATTTCTTCACACTGGGAAGAACAGATGCTATATTTAAACTATGGTCCTCCAAAGGACCTTTACGTGCCCAACTATGACATCATTTCAGGAACTGAGGGATAAACTTGGCCTTGATCAAAAAATTTTTTCAGGTGTCTTCAGCTCAGGAGTTTTGTAAACCAAAACGACTCACTAGAGCCCACATTCACTTGTGAAAATGGTGACAATGGATCGTTCACAAAAGGGGATAATATCAGAGTTTTATAATTTAGAGTTTTATAACTTATGGGCAGTGATGGCTTAATAGTTAGGGACATGCATTTGTAATTGAAAAATAGCTGGTTCGAATCCCTGAGCAGCAAGGCACCACTGAGGTACCCTGAGCAAGGTACCGCCCCCAAGCACTGCTCCCCGGGCGCTGAATTAGCTGCCC
>JAODKE010000088.1:3040048-3057311 GCA_026779605.1 Mormyrus hasselquistii
TGAGGCTCAGAGCATTCTGGGTAATTCTGATCTAGGTACCTCACAAACTTCTTCAGCTCATCCTTTAGAAACTTTACAGCTTTTTCCTCTAGTGACTATATTAAACAAATACAGTTTAATTATTATTACTGCTGGCATCATACCTTTTTATAGTTTCATTTGTTAATGGTAGTTTTATGCAACTTTTGTATAACTTTTTGTTTGCCAAATAACACAACAGCCAAGGAAAAATATATCAGCAATAAATTCACACCTGCAATATGTCTGATAAATCCAATTTATCAAGTTGATCTGAACTGCATTCTTCCATTTGGTCTCTGTGAATAAGGCAGAAATATCCATTCAATTCAATTCAGGTTTACTTATATAGTGTATTTCAACAATATTACATTGTCTCAGAATGCTTTGGTTTTTGTTGTTTTTTGGGGGGGGGGGGAGGGGGGGCTGCATATGGCTGAGCCTCTGGGCCTGTGAGCGGAAGGATGCCAGTTTACAACTGGCCTCTGCAACACAGTCACATGTCTTTGGGCCCTTGAGCAAAGCCCCGAGCCTCCAGCTGGACAGGAAGCAGCATCAGGCTGATATTGGCAGAGACACAGGCATCAAGCCTGGTACCACTTTCAGCTACAGGATAAATAGGGAACCTTACATTAATTGATATTATTTGCCAAACTTGGGTTTTACTGTCCTCGCAAACAAAATGATGAATTTACACAAAAAAGTGACTGCAAAAATGTTGCCTTAGTTAGAATAAATCCTATAGGCCTGGTACTGTGAAGGTATGTAGACTTTACTTTAATATATGTAAAAATATTTTATTTAATAACATTGGGAATACTTTACTCAAACGCATCAGTTTAAATGGAAGCACTTTACTTGACAGGTCGCAAATAATTTACTACTAGGATTTAGTGATCAGTGCTGACACACCACAGCAGACAGTGCACAACAATGAAATGTGTCCTCTGCATTTAACACCATATGTGACATTGTGGCATCATTTGGTTTAGATTCTTATCCTACAGCTATATAAATGTAAGTCACTGTTACTAAATGTTTGTCCAGCATCCTGTTACTACAGTAAGTGTTTGTCCTGTGTCTAGAGCCCCCGATGACGATAATACAGTTATTGCCCAGTGAATTAGCAACTGCTCAAATATCACCTTTGGGACGTGTTCAAACTGAACCCTTAGCCTGAACATGACATGCAGGATAGGCTAATTAACTATTAACAGGCTCCTTTCTGTTGGACATGTTCAAACTGAAGCCTTAGCCTGAACATGAGTCCATGAGAATGCATTTATTTGTTATCAAAACAGAAACATCCATCCCAGAATACGACAAACTATTGTTCAGTTGTTCTTAATGGATGTGCAGCAGAGGGCAGGTCAGCCTCCCTTTTTCAGCTGCATGCTGGGGATTGAAATGTAAAATGTTCTTTATAACTAAAAAGCTTCCAATTCCAGCTCATAGAAAGTCAGTCTTCACCTCAGATGTGATACATGGAATACAGACAGAATACAGACCGAACTTCCGTTTAATTTCATAAACACCGTGGGATTTGCAAAAGTTGAAAAATGACACATTCGGTTTGAAGACTTCATAGCCTGAGTGTGTGTCTGTATGCCTTTTGAGTGAGAGTCTGAGTGTTTTAAACAGTGTTTGTTTAAATGCACATTTACCTTTGATCTGTAGGTATAGGTCCTTCTCTTAAGGCGATTGGGGGCTCCATTGACCAGTCACTCTTCATGGAAACACAGCTGGGTGCTGGTGAACCTGCTTTCACCTTCAGGACACTGTGGACAGCGAGAGGAAACATATCCTAGTAATATAAGCAAAATTCATACAACGTGGACGGCATCACCTTACATCTTCAGCTATTTAGCCTTCTGGTCTACCTTCAAGAACTTTGATATGCTGTGAATGTCTTGTTGCAAACCTTGTTTACAGTTAGTCTTAATTGAAAATAAATTGAATTATGTAAAATTTGGATTCTTATATGAAAGGTTTTTAATAACTTTGTTATAACGTCTGTTGCTAGACTTTTTTTTCCCTGTTTATTGACTAATTTGTTTATATATTTACTTGTTTGTTTGAGCTGTACTTATTCAAAATTTTTGCCCATTTTTGCATAGGCTGAGATGATCTGTCAGTTGCCTCCAGTATAAAAGAACTGGCAGATTGTGGAAGAATGAGGAGAAGAAAGAAGATGTTGAGGTCTTTTTATTAAGCTACACATATTACAGTGCTGCCCAGTGAGCCGGCCCTAGCTGGGAGCCCAGTTTACGTTTAAGTCATGGCCTGTCTATAGACCCAGAGAGACATGCATGCCAGTGGGCCGTAAAAGTCATTTTACTGTAAATCACAATGTTCTTTACAAAATGTCTCTGACAGTGTTCCTGTCTTATTCAGATTTTTGATGGAAATGAAATTTGACAAATGATGAATATAAATCATCCAACCCTGAATCACTGAAGTCTCGAGGAAATGCATTAAGTTAAAAATGACACTCAGTAATTACTAACTCTACCGGAAATGCTGGAAGGTTTTTTTTTTTTGTGGCTACTAAAAAATATGAATGTTCATATTAAAATATGTCTGTCCTGTGTTTTTATGTAATAAATGCTGTCTATAACACCCCCCCCCACCACCTCCCAGTAAAGAGCCCAGGGGGAGTGATTCTCTGTAAGCCAGTACACCAAAATGCGAAGTCTACAAATACGACATCTTAACAGGCAGCCTTGTTGTTTCTTAAAAGGTCGCTGCGCCCATCCAGCACATAAGTGTCAGAAATTAAATAATTATCTTGCGAGGGGAGTCAGAAGACAGTAACTAGCCTGCTGCTGAGCAGTAATGCGCTGCCTGAATAAGGATCTCCTGAATAAGGACAGCGCTTATTTAACATTTGGTGTAACAAAACAAATAAATAAGGGAACAAATCGTTATTTTGTTAGCTCCCAGTCTCCTATGAGACCTTCCACAGATTTGCACACAAAAGGTGTCTAGGAAGGGAAAAATGTTTATTATAAACGCTTATTAAAGTGTCATTATCATGAAGGACAAGTGACAAAATGTTTATTATAAACGCTTATTGAAGTGTCATTATCATGAAGGACAAGTGACAAAATGTTTATTATAAACGCTTATTAAAGTGTCATTATCATGAAGGACAAGCGACTGGAAGGTTTAAACCGCTGAAACTCAGGAAGGATACAGCTTCAGGAAAGGAAGGTATCACTGCACACACTCAATTTGTTCCCAAATGTGCAAAAAGTACAGTATGGTTGTGTCACTATAAGAAGCCAGCTGGACATAAAATAGTCAGGTTAAAATTTATAATCTGGCTTGTGGCTGATTTGTTGTTGATTTGATTATATAACACATGTAGACTACAGGAGATGTCTGGCCTGCCTCCTTTCAACACTCCCTGCAGCCGCACCCAACCGGACCACACCGTGAATACAAACCAGCCTAAGCATGTCTTGTCATTACACTAAGTGTGAGAAAATCCTCTCTGAATTTGCACCTTTGAGAAGAATTGGACTGCTCTCTGGCTGAAATGTGTTTGTTTTGAAAGTTCTTCATTATCTCAAAGTTCTTTTTCACTATGACTGGTTACTAGAATCCCACCTGTCTCTTGATCCTGATGGCTGATTGTGACTGGGATTTGGTTTACTGTACATATTGCTCTGCACTCACCTTTAACTGAATTTCAGCTGTGATTCTTGGACTATAATTTTTATCTGTTGTCCCAGAGTACAATCCAATAAACCCAGAGACTGTCTATGTGGAACTAGAAGCCCTTTTTGTCATGAATGAGTATACAGTACATAACAATAACATCCACCCTGATTGCACCATCCTCTATTAATTAGAACATTATAACAACATCCACTACACAGCAGCCAAATGCACTCTACAGCATTTGTGTTTTTTCTAGGAACAGCAGCTACTGACTAAGGGTGTGGGTAGAGTACCACGGTCCCTTGAGATGGGACAAGGCTTATTCTGCCCTGCAAGTCCCTCATCTCAGTTAACCGTCATACTTTGGGTTAGGTGTTACAGTTCTCCCAAACCTGGAAACGACTTGATTAAAGGAATTAGGCTAGTCAGCAGAAACATTACTTCTGGTAACGCTAATGTCTTGCCTAACTGACCCACACTGTCCTTGTCGATCTCTCGACTGAGGAGAGTCTATCTTCTGAAGTGAGGGTGGCTCTTTGGACTTGAGCTCGTCCCACCATGCCGTTGGATTGTGGAAAACAGGGATTTGAAGTAGCATGCTGAAAATCAAACTCTGCTGCAAAGTATTGGAACAGTTCAGCTGTGCACTGAGGGCCGCTGTCTGTCATTAGCTCTTCTGGGGTTCCATAACCCCATTATATATAATTAAGAAAAGATGCTTTGCAGCTTCTGTATGACCGAGTTTGAGTTTGTCTTTGGCATATCCAAGATCTCAAGCCATCTGGAGAAATAGTCTATCACGATCAGGTAATAGACTAGGTAGACAACCTTTGTACTCAAACATATCGGCAGCGATATGTGTGTGTGTGTGCACTTTGGGAATGTGTGTTTGGAGAGATTTAAAAGATTAGGGTAGTCTTTACCATTTCATCAGTGTTTTTGGAACCGGCGTTGATGGCTAGTGGTATGAGAGAGGTCGACTTCAACCATCGTTTAGAATTGCCGTTTACGGCGATAATTGCTGGGGCAAGTTCTTTGGGGAAAACCTATTTCACTAAAGAATTGCTTTTAAATAAGAGTCGGGGCACCCGTTAAAAAAAATGCATGGTGTTATGCTTCCTATCAGCTACTTTATGATGATTGTTGTTAAGACCTGCGCGTCCAGTCCTCGTGTGTGCCACGCCCCCTCATCATCCCATGTGCTTCCCCGATTGTGCCCAGCTGTTCCCCGTTAATTCGGCTTGTTTCGTGTATATCAGTCAACGTCCTCCTCAGTCTATCGTTGGTCATTGTTGTGATGTGACGTATCGTGCTTCGCCGGTCACCCCGTTTTCACCATTAAACCCTCGTTACCCGTCGTCCTGCCTGCCTGCCTGGTCTTTGCTCGCTGCTCACCTGCTCGTCCAGCGTGTCTCATGACAGAATGACCGACCTCTCCGACGCACCTCCGCAGATCGTGAATTAACGCCTCGATCTGCTAAGAGGGGTGATTTATTGGCTGTCCCAATAAAAACAGGTCCAGCTCAGATTTGGTGCATTCTGCGGAGAGGCGGTGAGCTAGAGCCATTCTTCCTGACAGTTTTTCTTTTCTTAAAATACATCCCCTGGGGGTGTACTCTTTCTCTTAGGAGCGCGAGACTTGGGAATCCTGACGGCTCTGCAAGGTTTTTTATGACCGGGCCTGAGTAATGGGACTTGGGCTCTTTTCTGGGGTTCGAACCCATGCAGACATACAGCCATTGGATCTTAAGTCCAATGCCTTAACCACTCGGCCACGCAGCTGAACATGGTACATGGATGTATATTTTTGTTTATTTAAAAAGATTATTACAAAGATATTCAAGTTTTAAAAACTTATTACAAGGGTATACATTTTACCAAAGATACAGTTTAAAAAATACTATCGAGGTAGTATTATACATTCAGTTACAGCCGTGATTGTTGAGGTAGATTATTGATGTCACATGTAGTAAGCCGTGATTGTTGAGGTAGATTGGTGACGTCACACGCTTGTAGTTCAAGCCATACATGTATGCAGAGTAGCAAGCATCTGATTAACATCGATAGGCTGCTTATTATGAAATTTAAAGGCAACTACATCTACAATTAAAGCATAAAATACAAAAATGTGATTACAGTCAAATTCATCGTTAGGAATACAAGATAGACACGCGCGTATGAGACTTTCGGGGGACTGTCCTTCTCGCTCTCCCAAGTAAAAGTTAAAGTTTTCCCCGGTGAAAATTATCCCCTACTTCAGCAATCTCAAATATCAGTCTGTGAAAGCGGCAATATGCATAATCATCCCTAGGAACATCCTGACAATCACTTTTTTTATCAATAACATGCAACAAAAACATTTAACATAAATCGCCGTAAGGCGCAGCCGATAGCGTTCCCCATTACAAGTTGCTTTTTTCTTAGTCTTCGGCCGCCCAATGAGTCATAATTTCTTCTTCCAGGATCTGCTGAAGTGTGGGGTTCTGTTCAAACAGCTCCTGTTCCAGTTGATTGATTTCCAGCATTCCGCCGCGGGCTTCCCGTAGATCATACAGAATACTGTAGCTTCCACGGCCCCCTCCACCCTGCCAACAGAAGCTTGGATGCCCAGGGTCGCCAGAACGTGAGTCAGAGCGGGTGTCAGCCGGTCAGTCCACAGGTCACGCAGCACAGAGTCAAAGTATATAGAAGTAATTCCTCTCGGGAGGAAATAGGCAAGGGTGCTGCCTTTGACTGGGATGATCCACCTCGCAGCAACCGTTTTTCTGCTGATGCTTCCTGATGACTGAGGCTATCATCGCTTTTATGCAGCTCAGCTCCCCTCGGCACAGAGCAGGTCTGGAGAGAAGCGTGCAGATCTCAGGATCTGCAGGGTCAGAGGCCGGTATTGGAGGAGGGGTCGGAAGGCGAAAGACCTTTCGTTGTCCAGGGAGGAGATCATGACCACTTGACTGTTATAATCTAGAGCTGCTGCCATGATGATGATGATGATGCTGTGAAGGGTTGTAACAGTGTCCACTTCATATACTGTCAGTCGAGGCTGAGATGTAGGGTGGGAGTGAGGGGTGATCCTTAAGTTCTTTCATCTCCTTACACAGCACTCCCTCCTTGAACAGCGCATGGAAGTAACTGCTCTTTTCTTCAAACATCTGCATCCAAATCACGTACGGTATCCTCATTCCAGAACAGTTGCATTTAGGCCGCTGACATATATTCACCATTCTCTTCCCCAGCTCCCCGGTCACATCCCACTTGATAACGGTGGTCCGTTCTTTCCCATTGCTAGCATTTTTGTAGTGAAAGTCCATACCATCGATGCTCAATTGATTGCTGGGTTTGGTGCTCAGTTTCATCACTGGTGCGATGATAAACTTCAAGTTTTCCCATTCGACTCCCGAGGGAATGTTGGTCGTCTGCCTTTGCCCCAGGGAACAGGAAGATGCACAGTTCCTCAGCATCATAGTTAAAGACGTTGCAAAGTATATCCCGGTTAGGCATCTCCCAGGTATCCCTCAGGTCGTGGCAGCGTTCTGGAGGAATCCTGAGAAGTCATACGGCACCCTTCTCACCTTTACTTTTGCTCATGCCAGACATTGATATTGCAATAACTTCGCTGGTAGAAGCTGTAGGTGTTGGCATGATTGTTGTTTATTATGGGCAGGTTGTTTATTACGGGCAACCCACTGTATTAGTTACCATTGCTTTATGGGTAATGTAGTTCGTATATACCGGAGAGATCTAGTATGCGCAGAGCGCGCGGGAAGCTGGACTGTTTTTCTACCTGCTGCAATTGCATTAAAGGGAGCAGTAACAACGGCACCTCTGAGTACGTGTATCTCTTTGTTAGTGGCAATACACAACAGTGGTGATGATGATGATGTTGAGTGGGTTGTAACACTGTAAAAGTCTGGACCTCTCAGTTGGTGAGTAACGTAAACTCTTTTTATTCGAGCAATCTAGCAAAGCACTCCCATCACACTCTGGCTCTTGGTACCAAGTCAGGCCCGAGTACAAAGAGCAACCTGTTGATGAACCATAACTCCCAATTCCCTCTAAGGACTTCCAAGTCCTGATTGGTCACAAAACACCAACAAACCAAGCTCAAACGTATAAAAGACACAGTTCTCTTGCTCCATTGGTTCATGATGGTAGCAAGGTACTGTAAAGTCCACCCATTTTGCTCAATTTACCGGAATCTGTCTCGGCTTCTAGACTCTACTTGAGATATGTATATAGATATTGATTATATGACATTGAATCACTATGAATGTTTGGGTGTTCCATTGATTAATGATTAACACATTGACGTGTTGTCCCTGAATCACTGCAAATACATGGTTAACGTATGATTAGTACGATTAACATAAGTATGATTAACATGATTACATATGTGATCAACATATTATATATTGTCTACTGCAACTATTTTATTAAGCTATAACTATGCACCACTTGGGGAAGCCTCAAGTCTCTTCCTGCAGGTGGTTCCCCCCCCCTTTGGTCCTCTGTCTGCCTCTCCAAGGTCTGATCTTTCTTCAAATGATCTCTTCTTGCCTATGGCCTAAGACATAACAGACCCAATATGCCTCCCCTCCCGGGGCGACCAATGTCCAGTTTTACTTCCACAATCCCTCCTTTTGAACACGCGAAATCCACGCTGTTCACACAGAATCAGAGTCCACGGAGTACCAAAACTCGCAAATACCCAGCGGGTCAAAGCGTGCTGGTGGCGGTTGGATGCTGGTCACACTGATGACAACCTGGGGCTGTGGCTTGTATAGCCAAGCAGTTATAGGGGGGATCATCCAGTTGTGGAGCAGGGGGAGCTCGCAGGAACATAGCAGACTTTGCCTGGGAAGATAGAATACTAGAACAACACCTAAACAGCAACATGATTAGTAGCAACATTGCGAGCAAAAGCAATATGCTAAAAACGAATGGTTTGAACACCCCGGATAAACATGGAATCAGTGAGGAAAACCAATTGTCCCAGCTGGTTTAAGCGGTGTCACAGCTTGTAGTGGTTCTCCCACTGGATTCCTCTAATTGGCACGAACCTGGTCCCAAGCCGCACCTATCGCTTGCCTCAAACCTGTAAGATAAGTCAGCAAATTCCCATCCATGGTCTCCAATGTGACATATCGTGAGGGAGACAAGACACGCTTTGGCTTTCCTGTCAACACTTCAAAATGAGCCAACCCTGTCTGGCAATGTGTCCTGGCACGCATGAAAAACAAAGCCAGGGGCAGGGCATCAACCCAGGGCAAGACCGTCGTCTCCGAAATTCAGTTTTAGTGTTTGATTTGCTCAAATCCACAAAACTCCTCTTGAGGGGTGATAGGCGCAATAATGCATTAAATCAATTTGCATCCAATGGGACAATTTAGCCAGGGTCTCTGCCAGAAACGCAGGACCATTGTCTGTGGTGATTTTAAATGGAATCACCTCCTTTAGCAGACATATAACCACGCTCAGAGCATCAGGGCGACGGCAAGAGAATGCCTCCACCCATCTGCGGAACTAACAGCTATAACTACAGTAAGCGAGGTCACACAGTATTCAAAATAATCTCTTCTTGCCTAAGGCCTAAAACATAACAGACCCAATATACCTCCCCTCCCGGGCCTAACAATATCCGATTTTACTTCCACATCATATTCCTGATCAGCACTATAAACTTAATATAAAACCGTTCAGACATCGTTGGCACCAAAATCACTGTATGCCAGTGTAATTATTTATATTAAAACAAATCATCTACCCCTGAATCACTGAAGTCTCGAGGAAATGCATTAAGTTAAAAATGACACTCCGAAACAGCTCCTCTCCTCCACAGAGTGACTCATCTCAGAAGCAGTTCCCTCCATGTTTTTGCCGCAAAGGATAAATAGATACATACATACACAATATCTGGAACTAAACACTTTACATTGATTTTACACAGAGATGGGTACAAATACTTCAAATGTAAAAAAAATATATAAAATGCCGGTGTGATGAAGCAGCCCTTCGGAGAGCAGAGTGGCATAGAAGAAGGGGAAGAGAGAGGGCGAGAAAGCCTGTGGGTGGATGTGTTCCCTTCGACTTCACAAAAAAACTGCTCAGGGACAAACGTAGCGGCCGGCTCGCCTGCTCAGCAGGGAAAGTGTTTTTCAGCACTGTTTCCCGGAGACTCACAGAGTTTCTCCTCAAGAACAACTACATTGATCCCTCAGTGCAGAAGGGTGGCACTCCTAGAGTTCCCGGTTGCTTAGAGCACGCTAGTGTAGCTCATCAGAGAAGCCCATAAGAACAGAGGCAACTTATGTGTGCTGTGGCTGGATTTGGCCAACGCGTATGGATCCATTCCACACAGATTGGTCTCACACTGCACCTCCACCATGTCCCCAGTGCGATCAAGGACCTAATCCTGGATTATTGCAACAACTTCAGGCTGAGGGTCACTTCTGCAGAAGTAACATCAGACTGACATCAGCTGGAAAAAGGGATAATAACTGGGTGTACCATCTCAGTCATCCTCTTTGCCCTGGCGATGAACATGGTGGCCAAGTCAGCTGAGGTGGAATGTAGAGACCCTCTAACCAGGTCTGGCATGCGGCAGCCACCCATAAGAGCATTCATGGATGACCTCACTGTTACAGTAACATCAGTCCCAGGAGGGAGGTGGATACAGTATTGCAAGGCCTGGAAAAACTCATCACCTGGGCCAGGATGAGCTTCAAGCCTACCAAATCGAGATCCATGGTGGTTAAAAGGGGGAAAGTGGTTGACAAAATCCGTTTCTCCTTGGTGGGAACTGCCACCCCCTCCAGTAAAGAGTTTGGGGAAGCTGTTTGATGCAACTTGGAAAGACACCGGTGCCATTCAGGAGTCCAACAATTGCCAGAAAGATGATATCACTCGGGCCAGATATAGTCATCATCTCCGGGGCAACAAAACAGCTGATTGTACTCGAACTCACAGTGCCCTGGGAAGAGCGGATGGAGGATGGAGGAGGCAAATGAAAGAAAATGCACAAAGTGCCAGGAGCTGGTGGAGATGTGCCGGGGAGGGGGCTGGAAGACTCACTGCGAGCCAATAGAAGTGGGCTGTAGAGGTGTTGCAGGACAGTGGAGCAGTCCTCACCTGACTGGGCTAACAGGATTGGCTAAGAAGAGGGCCATCTGATCCGTATGTGAAGCCACAGAGAAGGCCACAAGGAGGCTGAGGATAAAGAGGGCTGATCCATGGGTGGTTGCTGCTGGGACGCAAGCTGGGGTCTGATGAACCTCAGCTGGGTTGCCTGGGTGAATGTGATGTTGAAAGACCCGAAACACCCAGTGACCTCGGGTTACATCACTGATGATGCGTCGCAGTGCATCCAGAAGATGTATCTTGTACATTCCTATTAAAATCGAGTAATTTGTTATTTGAAAATACAAAATGCATGTGAAACATTAATAGTACATGACGAATAGATGTATTGTTCCAGCTCTAGTAATGTGTAATATTTATGAAATATACAGCTTGTCCAAGTACAAATCGAATAATCAGTGTTGCCAACTTTGTCTAGTGGCTGTAGAGAAATTTTTAACTGAGACTAGTGCACATACAAGAGCACCTATTTAACTGTATGTAACCCTTTTATTACCCTGTAATTAGTCCGTAGGGTTTGCAAACTACCACAAGACTTCTGATGTAGCTAAGTTTAGGTTAATATCGTAATAATATAGATTTGCTGTAAGAGTCTGAAAGCGTGAATTTCAAGCCAGATGCATGAGAGCTGGCAATTCTGGAAAAGAAATGAAACGGTATGAAAATTTTATATCATGATTACAATGACCAAAATCCATCCATCCATCCATCCATCCATTATCTTTTCCGGTTTGGGTCGCGGGGGCAGCAGTCTAAGCAGACTTCCCTCTCCCTGGCCAATTCATCCAGCTCCTCTGGGGGAATCTCGAGGCGTTCCCAGGCCAGCCGAGAAACATAGTCCCTCCAGCGTGTCCTGGGTCTTCCCCGGGGTCTCCTCCCAGTGGGACATGCCCGGAACACCTCACCAGGGAGGCATCCAGATGGCACCCTAATCAGATGCCCGAGCCACCTCATCTGGTTCCTCTCAATGTGAGGCTCTACTCTGAGTCTCTCCCGAATGACCGAGCTCCTCACCCTATCACTAAGGGAGAACCCAGCCACCCTGCGGAGGAAAACCATTTCGACCGCTTGTATTCGCGATCTAGGAATGCAGATCGACTGGTAAATCGAGAGCACAGATCTGCCTGTCGATCTCCGGCTCCCGACCAAAATTATCACTGTTATCAGTATTATCACGGGGTTGTTAAAATGGGCAGAAAATGGTGAAAAAGTACTGATACACAAACTGAAATCATTTCACTAAGTTTTATAGCTAACACATGAATTTTGGGTTGTTATACAATTCATCCTCGGATTATAGATCATTTAAAAGAAACAATTAGCTGGAATAAGCAACATGGATTTTTTTTGTTTTTATTTAATTAAATTTGTATTTATTATATTGATAAATAGTTTCTGTTCTCAATAAATTTCGGAAAATATGATAATCACCAGGACATGTGAAAAAAGGGAAGACGGCATGAAGTAAGAGGCTTGACATAATGGGCTTTCATGACAGTCTGTCGCTGACCCTGGTGTTATATGCAACATTCTGAATGATCCAGCTAAAAGCAAGCCGGTGCTGCAAGATTTCGTGTTCAATGTAATGAATCAATGTTAATTTTTTTGACGAAAATTGTTCGTCATAGTCATCGTCAATGACCTTTATTTTCAGACTGAAACAGACGATAACTAAATAAAAATCATTTCGTTTGACTATTTATTTAAGACTATGACTCTGTGTATTGACTCTGTTGACTCTGTGTATTGACTCTGTTGACTCTGTGTATTGACTCTGTGGACTCTGTGTATTGACTCTTTTGTTTTTATTTCGTCTCCCACCATCCTCATCGTGTGAATGACATCGCAGTGTTTTTAACAGTATTAGGGCCCCTTACTTGAAACACATTTTGAAATCTCACTCTTAGGTTTAGCTAGTCTACCAATTGGTCTCCTTTTTTTCATATCTGTGTTCCCATTCCTACAGTTTGTGTCTTTCAGATCTTTTTTCCTTATTTTCTAATCTGCTACAGAATAGTTCAGTGTGGTGTGGAGAGATCCGATTATCACAAGTGTCTGTCGTTTCACTCCTTCCTCTTTCTGAAAGCTTGTCCTTCTCTAGGCTTGTCAGCCATACGTCCACACAAGATTGTGTTTTAAAGTCATCTCTCACGATAATCTTTCCCTGCGTTTCAAGTTCCAGCTTTCTTCTGCAGGGTAATGGACCCAGACTAACAAGGTTTCTTCTGATTTGTTCACACTGATGCCAAGGAGGGGCCAGGTCAGGAGACCTTAATACATTTAAGGTTTCTTGCTTCCTATGAAAACGCTCCTTAAGGTTGCAATCATCATCGGTTTCCTTGTGTAGTTAAAATTTCCTCCAAGTGAACCCCATTGCCACATGCCAAGCTTTGGTTGGCAGAAAGACCTGAATTTTGTTCTTTTTCTAGTGGTTCAATAGGTTTCAATTGCTTGAAACACTCCACTAGATTTTGTAATACATTCCCACTTTGATTTTGTTCAAAGTTCTTTCCTGTTCGTGTGCAACAGTCAGTGCAGTCTTCGCAAGGAGTATGCCTTTCAGTCTCTTCAGTGCTAGCAATGTCTTTATCAAACTCATAAAAAAGGGGATCGTCTTCCTCTTCATGCAAAAAAGGAGATGCCATCTGGTTGCTGAAATACTTGCTTTCTGCAAAAGTGCAGATAATGCTTTTATCACTATTCTTAGCACCGACATCAAAGGGAATGGGGGACCGAGGTGGAGGAGAGCGGCTACAAGCTCTGATACAGGGCTAAACAAATCACAGATTTTATGCAGAGTAAAAGGAGAGCTTACTGCACTTCTGACTGGAGGTCGTGGGAATTTCCTTTACTGCAACTCTGTGCACAAAGCTCTGACTTCCCGGTTAGTCAAGATGTGGATTTGTCGGCCCTAAAATGCTCCTGTTCTCTGACCAATGGGTTCCATCTCAGAGCCAGTGTTTCAAGTCCGGTATTATATAGCCAGATCAATCACGGGAGATGATTATGCTGTATTGCGTTGGTGGTCAACTGGATGATTGTGATTGGATAAATACAGAGGAGGACCCCCCACCATTCCTGACCTGCTGTTTGTCTCCAGTCCGCCCCTGACTACAGGATTACAGTCATTGCACAATGAATTAGCAACTATTCAAATATCACCTTTGGGATGTGTTCAGACTGAACCCTTAGTCTGAACATGACATCCGCATAGGCTAATCAACTATTAACAGGCTCTTTTCTGTTGGACATGTTCAAACCGAACCCTTAGCCTGAACATGAGTCCATGAGAATGCATTTATTTGTTATCAAAACAGAAACATCCATCCCAGAATACGACAAACTATTATTCAGTTGTTCTTAATGGATGTACAGCAGAGGGCAGGTCAGCCTCCCTTTTTCAGCTGCATGCTGGGGATTGAAATGTAAAATGTTCTTTATAACTAAAAAGCTTCCAATTCCAGCTCATAGAAAGTCAGTCTTCACCTCAGATGTGATACATGGAATACAGACAGAATACAGACTGAACGTCTGTTTAAGTTCTTAAACACCGTGAGATTTGCAAAAGTTGAAAAATGACACATTCGATTTAAAGACTTCATAGACTGTGTGTGTGGACCTGTATGCCTTTGAGAACACTGATCCAGGAAGGAGGCAGACCCCGAAACACAGGAGACTGATTTAATGAGACTGATAACAAACAATACAAAGGGGAAGTCCGGGAGAATAGTCGAGTCGGGCGCTGAAGGGTCGAAGCCGGGGAGATCAGTCCTACAAAGAGGGACATGCGGAGGAGACGATGGGATAGACCAGGCAGGGCGAGTGGAGCAGGCAGGCAGGGTTCAGGTAGTAAACATGGCAGGTGAGGTAAACAGGACCGGGGATGAAGGCTTGGTAAAGTACATGGCAACAATACCTTGTGAATGCTGCTAACGCATTCAAGCTTTAAGTATGAGACAGGTTAAAGAGGACGATTGTTATCCTCTGGTCCTTCTCTTAAGGCGATTGGCGGCTCCATTGACCAGTCACTCTTCATGGAAACACAGCTGGGTGCTGGTGAACCTGCTCTCACCTTCAGGACGCTGTGGACAGCGAGAGGAAACATATCCTAGTAATATAAGCAAAATTCAAGAGCATGTATTTACATTTACGTAACAGTTTTAATAACTAATTAATTTAAATAGCCCGTAGGCTTTGCAAACTACCTCAAGACTTTTGATCTAGCTAAGTTTAAGTTAATATTGGAATATTGTAGCGCCGGCGGGGCACATGTCCCAGCATGCCCCGCGTGCAATTCTTAATATCCCTTGTTGTGTTGTTACGGTTAATGTTTGTTAACGGTTACATTTCCTTACATGTTTGCCCGTGTCTTGTATGTACCCGTGTATTTAGCTTACGTAAATCTCCCACCGTGTGTGCATCTTACAGTTCAGCATCTGATAAGTGTGTTTTGTGCGTGTAAGTGGCTCGGTGTTCATTGGGTCCCTGTTACAAACCTTTTCGAGACTAAAGAGTGTGGTTTTTCTCCGGTAAGCAAATCTCCATGCCTCTCTCTACTCCCGCGATATTTCGGTCCACCAGACCACACAATATAGAATGACCGTAAGATTTCTTGCGCAAGCGTGAGAGTCAGGCCAGATTCGTAAGAGCTGGCAATTCTGGAAAAGAGATGTAACGGTATGAAAATTTTATATCGTGATTACATGCAATGACCAAAATCATCAACGTTATCAGTATTAGAACTCAGTATCAGAACTTTGGAAACATTGGTTTGACTGTCTCCTGAAACATTAGGGGTCTTTTATTGTGTTTTTTTTTTTGTTTTTATTTTATTTGTTTATTTGTCTGTGAGTAATGGACCATGAGTAATAAATATGAGAATAATAAATATAATAATACATATTATCGTGGTGGATTTAATGGACTGAAAATGTTCCAAAGTACTGATACAAACCTACCCAATAATTTCAAGGTGCGCAAGTTTATGTAATTCACTACAACTGTATTCCATTAAGAACAGGTATTCTTTGGGTAAGGTAAGGAAGGTAAATGCTTATTCGCAGGATCCGTGCCATCTTAAATATGGCATGTTATTTCGACAGAATACTGTACAGGGCATCGTGCACGCTAAGTCAGGGGCTCCATGGACGTTTCAGCATTTCATTGCAAAAAAAACGGCTAACAGTTCGAATGCTTTTGGTCACACCGCCACTGACTCTGAAATTAAAGTTCATTTAAATAAAATTCATTAAATTCGGAAGTTGTATGGTGTGTTTGATTTCACTGAACTTTCGGATCATTTCTGTTTAATTGTTCACGGCGAAAAACAAGGATCGCGAATCTCAAATGCACGAATCTGAAGGGGTCACTGTATAATCTTACTTTGCAATACACAGTGTCTTTATATTATTCCAGAATCTTATTCGTGAATCTTGACAAAATGGAGACTCCACCTTTAAATTACTTTCACTTTTACTTACAAAATGGGGAGTTGGGAAAGTCAGTGGCACGCCCAGCAAACAGCGACTTTTTTGGTCTGGATGTCGTCCTTAGGACATCAAAATGGAAAGGATTACTGGCAACATATGTATTCTTCAAAACTACCGACCAAAGGGAAAAGTAGGCGGAGAAAAGGAGGAGCAGGAGGTGGGAAGTGAGTGAACAATATCATGACACACCGATAAAAACCCAAGACCAGTGGTCTTTCAGTCACTTCTTATCTGAAGCTCATAGTCTGAGTTAACATCCAGCGTGGGACCGGCGTGGTAATATTTTCTCAAAAAACAGGTAATTTAAAGTACGGTCTCTATTTTCATGCACTTCATAATTTTTTGTTACAAACATTTTCTGTTGACATAAACTTTTATTTATTTTATGTATGTTTTTCATCTACAGAGTAAGCAGCAGTTAAGGGTTTAGCAGTGACTTTACTCTTCAAGAATCTGCGACCTCCCAATCCTAACCACAGAGTCCAAACCCGCTGAGACACACATCATACCAACTGAAATTTGGGAGGGTGAACAAACCACAACCCTAAAGAAACAGGTAAGAGGCGTGTACATTTTTATTTGGCATGTATATCGTAAGCTTTGCCATGATATGATTCGATCTTGATTTTGCAAGGCAGCGATTTGATATGTGGCAATATCTGAAATCTTACTGCAGTTGGATCCAGTAATAAATAACATACATTTTCAATACAGTGATACAGTGTATGTTGAAAAAACTATACATGTCTCAAAAACACAAAAAAAAATCAGCATTTACAGATTTTAGAAATGTGCATTTACACTGTTTCTGACAGTATTGTAGAATATATATTGAAGTTTTTGCATTTAAATTGCGATTTTATAAATATTCAGTATTTCAAAGTGTCAATCTGAGAAGAAAAATGCTGTCATTTTCAGGAGAGGTGAATCCACGTGCCAGGCCCAGGAGCCCTAGT
>JAODKE010000088.1:3109995-3131203 GCA_026779605.1 Mormyrus hasselquistii
GGGGGGAGGTCTTGGTTGGCAGCTGTGAAAATAGGGGGGGGTGGGGGGAGTGGGGTGGCATTATTCAGCACTGGCATTGGTTCTGGGCCGCCCCGGTCTCGTTTCTGAAACTTGCTGTTTTCAGGAGGCCCTTTCTCCACGCTTAAGCCAGAATGCAGGACGCATAATTGAAAACAGAGGTGGCTCTCTGACTCCCCACCCTCCCCTTACCGTTTCGTTGGGAACTTGTTTGGCTGCATACTTAAAATAGCTCTCTGACGTGTACCGTCCTGCTGAGGAATGCAGCAGGCCGGCCGTGCCGGGCGCCTCGGAAGCAGGAAGTTACGCAAACAGCCTCTCAGAAGTGCAGATCCGAGCTGGATGCTCATCTGCCCCTGTCCGTCAGCTTGCGGGCTGGCCGGCACTGGGTCGTCTGCCACTATAGTCCAGCCTGCCGCCCTGCTCTGACTCCGCCTCTTCTCAGCCGCTCTGTGTGTTTCCTGGCTGGAGTGGGCAAGCCTGCCCAGGAGCACGGCACGGTGCCGCTAAGTTGCGGAGATGTTCATCACCCACCAGTGTGGCCCCTGTGCTTGGCTGACTTTGCAGGCGTGGACCTTTTCATTCATATCTTACAGCTTGGATTCCAGAAGGGTGAATGCCTTTTGGTATGTTTGTCTCTAACCTCTAACTACTGGGAAGACTTCTCTGGACCAGAAATGCATCTTGGGGCTGGGGTGGGGTCGATGCTAGCTCCCCACCTCCTAAATACGTTTCAAAACAAATAGTTCGACTGCAATCATTTCAGGTACATTTTCTTAGTAGTATTTCACCAGAATCCATAAAAAATATTCAGCTTCTAAGGGATCACTGAGACCTGCAGCCATTTATATTTCACTCCGCCAAATATGTGTGTTTGTGAGTATACAGTTGTTATGGGAGTGGGATGTTTGGATGTCTTCAGTTACAGCCTTTGCAGTGCATTTTAAACATGCGTTTTTGCCCAGCCTGGCAAAAATGGGGTGGGTAATGCCCTTTGATTTTGTATTCAGCTGGAGATTTCCATTACAATATCAGTTTTGCTTGAGGATTCTCAGAGAACTAATGCTGTAGATTGTACAAGGAATCGTTGTTATTTAATTACCTATCCATCAATTTTCCAAACCACTTATCCTTTTTGGGTCGGGGGGGGGGGTCCGGAGCCTATCCCGGAAGCTTCAGGCACAAGCCTGGAACAACCCAGGACAGCCCATTGCAGGGCACACGCACACACCATTCACAGTTTAGTTACTCCAGTCAGCCTCAGCATGTCTTTGGACTGTGGGAGGAAACCAAGGTACCCGGAGGAAACCTCATGACAACACAGGGAGAACCCAGGCAGAGCCTCAAACCCAGGTACCAGAGGTGTGAGGCAACCACTGCACCACCATGCCACCCTTAAATATTAACTAATAAGTGTCTGCATTGAGAATTTATCCCGTAGTTACTGCATTAATTAACTTATTTAATATGTTCACGTGTCAGATCGGACATTTTTGCAGACTGTGCATCTGCATGATGGTTTTGGAGTTTTGCGGTATTTCATCTTGCATGCGACTCTGCTTTTTTCCAACTCTTCGCTGTCTGAAATACATCCCACCACCCGCCTTTAGGCTTGACGGTACCTTCATTGGAGCAGCTCCCGCCATTTCCTTTTTTTTTTTTCTTTTCTTTTTTTAAATCGGTTTGTCTGCTAGATCTTGTTGCATGAGGCTGGCCACGCGGGACTAACGGGGTGAAGCTTCACACACCCACCGGAAAAGGCCATATTGTAAAGGGCTCATGCTTAAAAAATGATCTTGGAATTTTATGAATCTTTATCAGATCATGCAAATGGGGATGGATTTGAATCAGAAAATCCATTTTGTTTCTCTAAAACCCAGCCTTCCTGGCAGAGGTGTCTCCTGAAGGCTTTCCTTGCTGTTCCCTTGCAGTCAGGACATGTTTCCTCCTCGTGCTGCCGGCATACGTCTTCATGTTAGACACCTGGTTCAGGTCAGATCTAGGTGGCACTGCTACAGTGCAGCGGATCCACAAGGTTGGGGGGGGGGGGGTATCTCTCACTGCCTTCTGAAAGATGAGCTACCATGCCAGCAGATGTAAACCTCCTCGTGATATTTTAAAAGTTTACTGGCTTGACACTCGGTCCTTTGGTCAGTGTCACTTGTCCTCAGTGTGCTGTGAATTGTCTCAGTGTGTTTAAAGAACAGGAAGGTGAATAACTGGATCTTGGGAACTGGAGTCAGTGGCCAAAAGCCATCATCGATCATAGGCGACCGTAGATGGGCAGAAAAACAAGCTGCTGAGGCTGCTGGGTAATGTAGTACATTTTGGCTCTAGCATGGCGCTGCCCGAAGGTTGAATCTTACATTTCAGTGGTACCAAATTCCGTATCAGTAATTTCCTGAAGGGTTGACACAGCATCTTTCTAATAATGAAGAAAACATCAGTGCAGGCAAATTAGTTTTGTTTTAAGGGTGGTTTTGTGCGCTGTGTCAGTAGTCAGTGCTGTGGCCTGGTGCCCCCCGGGGTTGCTCGTTCAGTTCTTGTCCCAGCCTGTTTGTGTCGAGTTGCCATGTTTTCTAAACTCCTGTTTGACTTAATTGCGGTTTCCCAGTTGTCTAATCCAAGTAGAGTTTCCTGGGACAGAGTTGCTGTCATCCTACATTGGATAAGTATTTCTGGGAAAATGGGTTTCGATTGTGCAATCAAGTTTTTATCTTTTTTATTTTTTAATAATCTGCAGTGTTGTATGCTGTGATGTGATTAATCAGCAGATATAAATAAAATGAGATGAATGACTTCTCTATTGTCGGTTCTTACCCTGACCCACCTCCTTTGCTTGCAGCAGCCATTCTCCTTCCCAGTTTCACTCGCGTATCACATCGGCCGGGATTTCACCCACGGTCGTGGTTGTAACTGCCATGTGAGGTCCAGGCCTGATGGGATCCTCTTCCTGAAGCCTCCCGAGTTTCTGTCTGTTCTTGCACCTGGGCTCACGCTGCTGTGAGGAACATTAGATGCAGTGTCTTAAATGCGCTGAACTGTGTTAAACGCACGTAGGCCTTGAAGAGCAACAAACATCAGCTTGATAAATGCTGCATGATTGGGTGAAATGACCAAAAAATCATTTTGGCCTCTCAGGACTGAGGTTGTTAAGCATTTTACCGTCAAGCCTGCATCTCTGTTGGGTTGCTTGAAGTTGTAGGGGACTGAAAAGCCCAAGAGTAACACTTCAATGCACTTCTCTTCCTCTCTTTGTCCCGGCGTTTAAGCGATGCGGCTCCGTCTCCAGCACAAACATGGCTTCCGTCCAGCTTTCATGGGCCCATTCTTGTGCTGCTGTTGTCTTTGGCCGGCGTCTCCCTGGGGCACGTTAGGTGTACACTCACGCCAGCTTAGCGTGGCCAGTACTGCGCTCCATATACCGGTGTAGGAACGCATGCTATTACGTGACACGGCTACGGTCGCAGAACTTGCCTGGGGTGCTTGTTTTTGTTCCTACCACTGTGCATATTTATTTAGTCAGCAGCCGCCCTCTGCTTGCGTTTTCACAGGCCTGTGCTCTCCAGTCCTCGTCTGGTTACCAAACATGGTTGCTACAACAGCTCGAGAGGTTGTGCTTCCTTGTCACAGTGACTAATTGCTTTGGCGAGAGGGACTCATATTATCTAATGTCCCTTTTTGGACATCGGAGCTTTTTCTCCTCTTCCCTGACCCCAGCTAGCTGACTGAGTCCACACTATCTTCTCCTGACAAGACCGTGTTTGGTTAGAGGCGTTATTGTTAACCAGAGAGGGGCCCATTTTAAACCTTTTTTTTTTTTTTTTTTTTTTTTTTTTTTTTTTATAAACATTTGATGGTTTTGATGAACTTGTCTCCTGTCCTGCCAGGTTAGGTATTGGCTGCTGTCATAGGCCTCTCGGAGTATAGCCGTGTACCTTGTCCTTAAGCTACCGCCTAATCAGTGACTGGGTGCTGGTTAACGGTTCACAGCTTTTTTTTTTTTTTCCTTCCCTGTTACATTTGTCTTACCATTGCATTTACCCGGAGAACTTATCAGCACGTGACGTCAATAGGTGCATGATTCCTGCGTCATAAATCGCAATGGCACAGCGAACCGTCGCCGACGGAAACCCATTTTGTCCATTGGGTGTATAAATACGGTAGGCCCATTCCCCATAATGCACCTCTGCCGTCGATACCTCAGGCCCGTCCTGGTCACAGCAGCTTCTGATTGGCATATTACAGCCCAAACGGCACCCACCCCGTTACCGCATGCTTTTGCCGGCTGTCCCCATACCAGATACCCTGGCCTCATGCCGGCGAAGCTCGGGACCGTCAGGAAGGATGTTCGACACCCTGCTTTTTCTGTGGACAGCCCACTATTCAATGCACTGCATGTTAAGAGTGACTTAGGTGCTTCGGTCAGTCCCCTAAATGCAAAATACAGCTGCTGAGCCAAAGAAATGGCAGTGGAGCCCCTATGTGGCCTTGTCAGGTGTACAGATTCAGCCTGTATGTTCACTTCTGTGCTATTCCCCTGTGAGAGGAACTCCAACAATTAGTGGAAATAGGATTTTACATGCCAGCTGTGAGCACAGTGATGTTTCCCCCGTCCAGCTTATTAACGCTGCGCTTGGCCGGAGTCCAGCGCTTTTCACGTTCGCGAGCTTCCGAATCAAAGGCACGGCTTTTGAATGCTGCTGATTCTGAGTTTCACCATAGAGAATAATTCAGAATGTGAAACACAAAGGCTGTTGTGACCATGTGGATTTCTGCACTATTTCTGGACTCATATTTTTTTTTTTGTACGTATGGTTGCCACAGAGTTTTAAATGAAGCATGTGCTGTAATGGTCATCTTTCTATAACAAGTGTGCCCTGTCTCTGCAGGATGGGCTGGATGCTCTGGTCTATGACCTGGACTTCCCGGCCTTAAGGAAGAACAAGAGCCTTGACAACTTCCTGAACAGATGTAAGTAATGGGTGTGAATACCCCCCCAAAAAAAAAAAAAAAAAAAAAAAAGAATGGTTGCGTGAGACAATGCCTAAAGACACGTAGACTGTTAGGCCACTGATTCAGTATTAAGACAATGGGGAGTCCACACTCCACAAATATCACACTGACTTTTAAGGACCACAACTTTTGACACTAATGGGTCCAGCAGTGAAAAGTACAGCACACAGCTCCCACTGCCAGCGGACAGGTGCTGGGTTCCCGTTCCGCCCAAAGCCTGAAGCAAGTTGGTGTCGGTGTCCAACCTCCTAGTGCCCCTCAAACCCACAAAGACACTGCATATAATACTCCTGATTGTCCCACTTGGCACGTATCTGATACTTCTGTTCATCGCCTGGAAATGCTAAGTAGTGACGCTAAAGAAGGTGCCTGTGTTGTGTGTTGTGCCGGCGTGAGTGACCACCTCAGCGTATGGAGTATTCCTGTCGTCTTGTCTCTCTCAGCGATTCTACAATGATCTTAGTCCTTTAAGTCTTATTGCATTCTGTTTCCAGTGTCCAGCTTTGCATTTCCTGACCCTTTTATTCCTTTTATTTTGTTCTGCGGACTGGCCGTTTTTAGGGCAGCCCCCGAGCCCTGCGTGTTCTCTGTTCTTTAGCGCGTGTTCTCTAATAGCGCTCTGTCGTATTTTTAGATCAATTGAACTTGGATGCCCCCTTTTCCAAGCTTTTTTTTTTTTTTTTTTTTTTCTTGTCAGTTGTGACCCATGTGAATTGCAAACAATCTCCCCTTTTCAGCTATGACCAAATTTGGCCGAGTGATATCGGTGCTCCCCGCGGGCCCAGATAAGGCCTGTGCCCTTCAGTAGCTGTGCAGTGTGTGACGGCCCTGGGCCCCGTCGAGGCACCGCTCTTGGAGAAAGAGAGCTTCCCTAAGGAGCGAGGCCCCCCCCCAAACAACACGGTGTGACTGGCAGGAACTCGGGTGGATTCATGCATGTATAAATAAATAGCCCTGCAACTTTGGGCTTGTTTTTGTGGCACCATGCTGGGGTTGGGCAGGTTTCACGCTCCACTATCAGCCTCCTAATAACAGAGACAAGCTTCTGTTTCGGCTGCCACCCTTTACAAACCCTTTGTGGACGTAGAGCTCTGACGCCTCGCTTAATAAAGTGTTCCCCTATAGTCCCTTTAGTATTTTAAAAATATATATATTTTTTTTGAGTCTTAGGTATTACTTTCTGATGCATTGTGATTTTTTTTTTGTATTTAGCTGAATTTAGGCAATACAGGTTTCTTATTGGTAAACAGTTAAGCTGTGCTTAAGACTGTGTTAACTTTCTATTAAAGTAGAATCGTTGTCCATTTCATTAGGTGTCCTGCTTGTTAATGTGATCAGCCTGCCAGAATCATGTGGCTCAAGCTGAATATATATAGACACTCCTCCACTTACGAACGAGTTACGTTCCTAACAGCCGTTCGTAACTTGAAATGTTCGTAAGTCATTATTCGACATCATTTTAAAGGTGTACGCAAGTACAAAGAAGTAGGATGGTGGGATCTAAGTTGTTGAGTGTGATGTGACCGTTGGGGCCAGACATGGTGGGTCCAGCATCTTTAAAACCTCCACCTTCCTGTTCCACCCCCCACTACATTGTCTAGAGACGAGTTGTCAGGTATTTTTGTGGCAAGAGGTTAGAGGTGAATGGCCAGAGTCATTAAAGCCGGCAGGAAGGTCACCAGTGCAAAGACGACCGCTCTGGACGACACTGGTGTGCGGAATCGCTTCTCTGAACGCGTAACCCATCACCCTTTGAAGCAGTTTTGGAAGTGAAAGTGGATGCTGCCTGCTATTCGCCGTGCATTTCGACCAATCGGATGGTGATGCAAGCAGCCCGGTTCAGTCACGCTTTTGGCCCTTGTAAGTGGAGCCGTTTCAGCATGGGTACAGCTCTCAATTTACAATGGAAAACCATCTTTCGGCGGTTCGTCTCGGGTTCTTGCTGGCAGTGGAAAAGCGCGATAAGTGCATCTGATAGAGGCCACTCTGTGCACAAGCAAGTCTGGATGCATTTATTGGCAACTTTTTTCCCCCTCAACTCTGAATGGATTTGTCACCTGAGGGCTGATGAGTGTGAGGCTGGAGTCTTGTCAGTTTACACTGGCTATTATTATTAGTAGTATTATTTTTATTATTATTATTATTATTAATCATAATAATCAATACTTTATAGGTCCATATGGGGAAATATTGCTGTATTCTCACCTTACTCTGTCTGCCCTCCCAGACAAAGACACAATCAGCAAGATCAGGGATCTTCGCATGAAGGCAGAGGACTATGAGGTGGTCAAAGTCATTGGCAGGGGGGCCTTCGGGGAGGTGCAGCTGGTAAGACTAACCCCCCCCCCACACCCGTCACACAGTGTCTCATGTCCTTTAAACTGTTTGAATCGATACCCTCCACACAGCGAGCGCATAGAGATGGATATTCTCTTGCCTGTAGTTTCATGGTGTGCAGCACTAGGACAGTACTTGTGGTAGTGATAAATCACGTTTACTAACCTGGTGAGCAGTAGTAGGCATACTCATCGCTTTGTGAGCTTCCTAATGGAGCAAATGTACTCCAGCGATTGTTATAGCGATTTTTGGTCTGATGCAGAGATTTCAGATCAGGGCTCCCCAGTTCTGGCCCCGGAGCACTAGTCTGTGCCACACTTTACAGATTTCCTTGCTGAAACACACCTACTAAACCTGGCAATTGGCTGGTGAGCTGAATAAGGTGTGTTTGAGCAGGGAAAACTGCAAAGTGTGTTACAGACAGGCCCTCCAGGACTGGAATGGGGAGTCCTGGTATAGATCTATGATCCGCTCATGAAAGCAAGTCTCTTGGTTGATGGCCCACGTTCCCCTTTGGTTGAGCTTCCTTTACCTCCTGAATGTTTCTGCCTCTTTTAAACTAACTAGAAGGCTTTGATTATGGAAAGGTTCCCCATACTAAGTGGGTGTCTCTTCACCATGCCACACGTGTCCCAGGTGCGACACAAAGCCACAAGGAAGGTTTACGCCATGAAGCTGCTCAGTAAATTTGAGATGATCAAAAGGTCAGACTCTGCTTTCTTCTGGGAGGAGAGGGACATCATGGCCTTCGCCAACAGCGGCTGGGTGGTACAGGTAAAGTACTCGACGTTCAGCTCGGCGTTCTCCGGACCTTTCTCTCTCTTGCCATTCGAGCAGCCATCGGTCGTCGCTGTGGGACGGCTTGTGTTTGTCCGCACCTCTTGTCAGCTTTGTGATTTCTTACTCGTTCAAGTCGAGGCTTCAAAACATTCCCTCCATAATGTAGTGCTCGTTTGTCAATGGCTATATTGATTGAGAAATAGTGTTCTGCAGGATATGGAATGTTCCGTTTGGCAGTGTTTAGTGCAACGAGACGGGCTCACCGTTGCCGAAAGGTCTCGATCCTTGGGTCTTGGCTTGAAGAGGGAGGAAACCCTTGTCGCACATGATTTAGGGTCTTTAGGGTCTTAATCTGCTCCTCCCTCTCGCTTCTCGAAGCCGCACATGCAATGTGGAAAAACTGGCTTTGTAGCTCGTAAGCTTAAGGAGCTCAGGCTGCTAGGGACTCTGGTCCACCCAGCATGAAGGTAATGGCCGAAACGGGAGTGTCTTGCCCCCCCCCCCCCCCCCCAGCTCTTCTACGCCTTCCAGGACGACCGGTACCTGTACATGGTGATGGAATACATGCCCGGCGGTGACCTGGTCAACCTGATGAGCAACTACGACGTGCCAGAGAAATGGGCTCGATTCTACACCGCCGAGGTGGTGCTGGCCCTGGACGGCATCCACTCCATGGGCTTCATCCACAGGTACCTCGTCCCGCTCCTCCTCTGCTCCCTGGGCGCAGAACCGGCAAATTCCTGAACCGTAGTGAACAGGAAGCTGTCCCCGCAGCCCACACTCAGGTCTCAGACTCAAGCATGCGAGAAATGGAAACATCTGCGGACTTTCGTGAACTGCAGACGGCCCGACGTTATCTGTCTGCGGTCCGGCCAGCGTAGCCATGGTTATACAAACGACGAGGCGTCGTTCAGCTTGACGCCTGGCACCCGGCGCTCTTCCGGCAAGGGACTGATCGTAGCAGGAAGGGGTTTTTTATACAGGGGGTGTAAAATTGGCCGGGCGATAACAGAGCCCGTCCTCCAGCCGCAGCTGAAAGTGCCGAGCGCGGCCACGTCCGATAAACGCGTCTTGGAGCCGTCATCTGCTCCCACTGGAGCCAGAGTAGCGACGCCTCGCGCCTTCACGTCGTCACCCGTCTCCTCGCGGTGGCATTTCAGAATGTCCCGCTCCGTCCTTCGAACGCAAAGCCCATCTATGTGTCACCCCTTTTTAATAGCTGCGTATATATTTTTTGTGTTCATACCTATTCACTCATTTTTTTGCCATGTCTTGCAGAGATGTGAAGCCAGATAACATGTTGCTAGACAAATCGGGCCACCTGAAACTGGCGGACTTTGGGACCTGTATGAAGATGAATAAGGTATTCAGAGGCCCCGCTTAGTGTCACCCGATGGTTGCGCTGGGTCTCCTGAATGTCGCTGTGGCGGAAAATGGTGCCAAAGTGCCGTTTTGCATGGCAGGACGGGATGGTGCGATGTGACACGGCGGTGGGGACTCCTGACTACATCTCGCCCGAGGTTCTGAAGTCCCAAGGCGGAGACGGCTACTACGGGAGGGAGTGTGACTGGTGGTCCGTCGGAGTCTTCTTGTACGAAATGCTCGTCGGTGAGTCTGAAATTACCACCTCCTCGCTCTTACTTTGTGACAGGTATCGGGTATAAATAAGTGTGTGAGATGTGAAGTTTGCCGAGCTTGACTTGTTACTTTGTAGCAAATGCTCTGTAGCTCAATGATATCAGCCGCAATACGTAGGGGTGAGTGGTCCATTTGAGGAACATGAAAAATAGTTTTCCTTCAACAATTTTTTGTTTCCCCTTACACTGTCCTCAGTAGGGTTTCTCTAAATGTGCTAGCAGATTTATTTTTACCCCTTTAGCATTCTTGCAGAGCCTTGTTTTTCTTTTGCTTAAATCTCATTGGTCTGACAGAAGTCAGCCCCTCTCCCTAATTGGCTTGTAGTGTTCATGTTGCCCTCACTTCTCAATACTTTTCAAAGAGATCTTGTTATTTGTGGCAATTATTCTCAAGATACTGTTGTAATTCAGTGATAAGGTCAAAAGCTGTAAAATCAGTGTCGGAAGCCATCGAGAGCGCCGCTGCTAGCTTGAAGTGCAGTGATACTTCCTGTGAAAGTTGTCGTTCATTTTTTTTTTGTGGGCCGCAGTCTCATTCGTCCTCCACTTCCTGTGCAGGAGACACGCCGTTCTATGCTGACTCACTGGTGGGCACCTACAGCAAAATCATGAACCACAAGAATGCCCTCGTCTTCCCAGAAGACAGCGAAATCTCCAAAGACGCCAAGAACTTGATCTGCGCCTTCCTCACGGACCGGTGAGTGCGTGAGCTGGAGGCCTCAGAGGATCACCGTGGGTCCCACCTTGTCTCACCCGTCCAGACTCATGTCCCTGAACCCAGAAGCTTTCAAAAGTCAATCTTTACGATGTCTTGGATTCCTTCTTTGGGCAAAGGCTCTGATGGTGTTTATGAGACACCAGGATTTCTGCAGCCACTTATTTTACTTGCCACTTGGTGCTCACAGGTAAAAGCTGAACATTCAGGTTAAATGGAATATGTTTTATTTTGACGCCAAACAAAGAGTTTCTGCATTGGCTGTTGGGACACCCCCTCACCTCATGAGCAGACGGCCCCCTCACCTCATGAGCAAACGGCTTGTTCATGTCCAGCCTAGTTTAGTGGATGTTTTATTGGGTTGTACGAGAGTTTGATTGTGACTTTTTTTCTGTTTCTACATTGTACTCCCTATTGGAGTATAGTCTGGGGGCTTTTTTTTGTACACCCCCCCTCTCCTCCTGTAACCTTGTTTCTCTGATTTTTTCCTACGGTCCCCTGTCTTCCTGACCTGTCTACCTCCTATAACGTGATGTGTGTATATGTATGGTCGGGTTGATGGCCTGCTTTTCGCTGGTACTTGTGACTAGTGACATGGTGAATTGCAGTAGCAATAAAGGGAATCAATCAATCAATCAAATTGACCATATTTTTGGTCGATTCATTGCGAAATTGTTGGCATTTCGGTGGATAATGTCAGTACAGTTATTGAATGAAATAATGACAGAAAGGGTAAGAAATATCCTTAATTTTTGTGAAATTATTCACGTGACATTTCTGCACAGTTGAATCTGAAGCATTTTGGCCGGGATTTTACACTCTCCTGTTAGTACATGCTGGCACATGCTTTACAAAACTCTGGGCCTCACATTCTTGGTTTAAATTTCAAACGGTCCATGTGGAGTTCACAGCGAAGTCCCCTTGACCCCGAGGTCAGCTCATGGACGTGTGTGATCCGCACAAGGCGTGGTGACCCGTCAGAGAGCTGCCATGGCGACAGACAGTCCCTAACCCTCGGCCCTACCTTTGCAGAGAGGTCCGACTAGGCCGCAATGGCGTGGACGAGATCAAGCGGCACCCATTCTTCAAGAACGACCAGTGGACGTGGGAGAACATCCGGGAGAGTGAGTGTGGGGGCGCTTGTCCTCGGGAACGCTTTACTGTGAATTTACTGTGAATTTCTTCTCATTTATTTTAAATGAACAAATGACGGATTGGTATTAGTTTTCAAAGTTAAATTAGAAACGGGTGACAATTGAAGCATTAAGCGATTCAAATAATAAGCAGGCCCCTAAAACTGGCCTAGCGCCTCAGTTTTTATCATGTCAGATGCCCAGGGTGGGCTAAAAGCTGCTAAAGATCTTAGTGTTTTTGCCGTACACGTTCACACGCTCACATTTCCAGTGCGGATTTGTGGTCTTCGGTCTTCTGGTCTATTAATAATCCCACGCGGCCAAAGGCAGTCGCGGCTCCAGTGAGCAACCACCTCCAGTGTGAATAGCTGGATGTGTAAGCTAATGGCTACTTTAGCTAATAAGCTAACAAAGACCTAATAGTTCATAAGGTCTGGATTTCCTGGAATGTGCAAATCGTTCTTTCACCAGCTGCCGCCCCTGTGGTCCCGGAGCTCAGCAGCGACATCGACACCAGCAATTTTGACGACATCGAGGAGGATCGAGGCGAAGAGGAAACGTTCCCAGTACCGAAGGCCTTCGTGGGCAATCAGCTCCCCTTCGTGGGTTTTACCTACTACAGCTGCCATCAGTGAGTCACTCCTGTTGGTCCCGCACTGGTCTGAGCGCGCTTTGCTTCCATGAGGAGTATTGAATGGTGCTGGTGGTAACCGGCTGGTCTCCCTGGTTACAGGTTATCCCGGATCTCCAGCTCCAAGACGAGCGACAAGTGTAGTAGCTCCACCAAAGAGGAGAAGAATCTCGTGAGTACAATCTTCACGGGGGTGGCGTGGCGGCACAACAGCCTGTAAGCTTCCGTTGAATTAATGCGCTCCAGTGTGGCGGGTGACCCCATTAAGGCAGCTTGACAATATCGAGCTAAGTTGTAACAAACAAGCGACTCGGAAGTGCCTGTTAAAATTCTGGCACAATCCACGGTCTTATTCAGAAGCGCGGTGAGCACCCTGGAGACAGGCTGCCATGTTGTTTTCTTGCAGCTTGAGAACCTGCAGAAGAGGGTTCATCAGCTGGAGGAGCAGCTCCATAGCGAGATGCAGCAGAAGGACGAGATGGAGCAGATGCACAGGTGCCCTCCTTTCTCTTCCGCTTCCTGCACAGAGCCGCGGTCCGACGGCTGCGGTCAGTTTTGGCTCCCAGCCTGTCTAGTGATGCCTCGCCACCGCCAGGTCACGTCAGAGTCCACGACCGCGGCGACGCCGAATTACACACATTAGTGGAAATACTACCCGAGAGGTCGCTCCGTGACCTCGGGCCTGACCCCGTTTACTCACATTTCAGCATCTTTCATGGGCGTCAGCATGCACGTGTCCCCGGCGTCCCGTAAAAAGCGTCATGCCCTCTAAAAAAAGCAGTCAGCGCGAGATCCTGACACCAGTTTGTGACATTTATCTGTCATGCTCTGACAAGCGATTAACCGCTACCTCTGTGTCTGTGTGTGTGTGTGTGTGTGTGTGTGTCTGCTCTCCAGGGCCTCCTGCACAAAGCTAGACAAGATTCTGAAGGACCTGGATGAGGAGGTATGTGATTTTAATCCAGGTCATGAGTAGTAGATGGATGGTTTTAATAAACAGCAGTCAGCAGTACAGCTGTGTGGTTGTGTGTGTGTGGTTGTGTGTGTGTGGTTGTGTGTGTGTGGTTGTGTGTGTGTGTGTGTGTGTGTGTGTGTGTGTGTGTGTGTGTGTTTTAATGCAAACCTTAGTGTGAGTTCTGGCTTTGGTTTGACGCTTGGATGTCTGGTAAATGGTTTAAGTGATATGAAATGAGAAGGCTTAAATATCTAATGGTTATTTACATTGTCTTTCACGTTAGGTAGCCCTTTCAGTTAAATTAGAGTGAGATGAGTGTGTTTCAGATGCATGCAGACTCATTGACAGCTGCTGTTGAGTTCAGCACCAGAGCCTCGTATCCGGATGCTCAAGGCTAAGATCCAGTCAGCTGAGCTAGCCCCATGCCCACACTGGCCGTGTGCTGAAGTATGTGGTTGCGTCTCTCCGTCCCCCTACCCCAGACGAACCTGAGGAAGAGCGCAGAGTCCACGGTGTCCTTGCTGGAGAAGGACAAGATCAAGATCCAGCACCGGGCGGCCGAGAGCCAGAAGAAGGCTGAACAGGAGGCTGAGAAGAGGCGTAACTTGGAGAATGAAGGTGAGGACATCAGCGACATCAGGTTTAGAGACGGGTATGAGAGTTTCGCTAGAGGACACGGCAGGTCCGGCTCTTCCTGTGAGCGTTTGTGTGACCTCTAGAAGCGTCTTGCGTGTGTGTTTATGCGGCGCATTTTGGCTTCGTGATGTTCTTTCTTGATTTATGGGTGTCCCTGTCAAGATTAACTCTGGCATGTAAGTTCTGGTTAATGACATTGAGTCGAATCAAGTACTTTAAAGTAATAAGTGATTTGTCTACAGTGGTTTCTGTGAAATAGACTGTCTTGCGTGTGAGTTACGGCTGCTCATATGGGCGCGCACACTCACAGATGGGCTCTGGGGCTTTTCACAGCTGCCCGTGCACTTTTCCCCTGCACCATAAAAGCCACGTTGGGGTTAACAGTCTGTTAATGCTGAGCAGAGCTGTCGTCTGACTCGAGCAGCGGCCGCTTCAGACGTGCGCTGACCTCCCAGTGTGACCCAGTCCTCCCGAAGCCCGTTCACTGCCTGCTCTCCTCAGGGCGGCGCCCTAAGTGGACCCCGTGTGCCGAGCCGTTAAAGTGGCAGGCGCAGGGGTCACATTTGTGTGCCGGCCGTTATAAAGTGAGCGACGGCCGCCTCCTGTGACGCTGGATAAGTTTCAGCGGGGGCGGAAGGCCCTGAGGAGGGGGTGGAGCTGTAGGCAAGTGGCTGAGTTATTTGTGGGGGGAAGGGGGGGCGACAGGGCGTCCTGAGGATTGATGGGATGGGCCACTGCTCTGATCCTTTTTCTCCCCCCCCGTCCCCCTTCCAGTGTCAACTTTGAAGGAGCAGCTGGAGGACCTGAGGATCTTCAGCCAAAACTCCCAGGCTTCCAACGACAAGATCACACAGCTGCAGAAACAAGTCAGTCTCATGGGAGGGTCCCCCCTCCCTCAGTACCCCAAAGTCCAATGTGGATCCTGCGTGTTAGGGTGTGCCATGCGTGTTAGAAGTAGTTTTTAAACGTGGCGTTTCCGTAATGCAGCGGGATTGTTGTTTTGTAAGATTGGGGGGTGTGTTTATGGCAGCCTGAGTTTTGTTGGCTCATGTATGTCTGCACCCAGCTGGCCCACATACCAATCAGGACAGGGCTGGCCAATCTTATCTACAATGGGCTGCTGCGTATGTGGGTTTTCGCTGCGACTCCCTAAATAGATTACTAATTAGAGGACTGATTGGCCGAGGAGTCCTCACACCTGGGTTTGAACAGCTGACCTAAAGGTTATCCTAAAAACCTGCATACACACCGGCGGATAAGATTGGCCACCCCTGAAATAGGAGGAATGTTAATTTATGGTAATTCTGGTGAACTGACACGATTCAAGCCTTTTCTGAACGCTCGATTAAAATAGCGACGACCGTAGCCGACACTAAGACTTCCTTGCACCATCGAGCTATCTGACACCACCGCGTCTTGCCTGACAGCTCGAGGAGGCCAATGACCTGCTCCGGGTGGAGTCGGACACGGCGGCCCGCCTGCGGAAGAACCACACGGAGATGGGCAAGTCCATGAACCAGCTGGAGAGCCAAAACCGCGAGCTGCTGGAGAAGAGCCGCGTGGCCGACGATGTCAAGCTGCAGCTGGAGAAGGAGCTGCTTCGGCTGCAGGCCGCCCTGGACTCAGAGAAGAGGAACTACAGCCAGGGCTCAGAGGAGATCCGTGAGCTCCAAGGTAAGGCTGCAGTGCGGCTGGACGAGGGACGACTTGCTGGGATTTTAGAATTGAAGCTCAGCCAGCATCTACCTCCATCTCGGCTCCCTCTAGCCATTCTGTCAGCATGTATGAGTCCTCTGATTTTTTTTGATTCCACGATTTTGACAGTGTAAGCGATAGGTTCTGTGAATAAATCTCGTCTCCGAATTCCTGCATCCCAGCACGTACGGCGAGCCTGCAGGAGGAGATCCGGAGCCTAAAGACCAACCTGTCCAAGATGGAAGGGGAGCGGAAGCAGGCCCAGGAGCGCAGTAACAGCCTGGAGAAGGTTTGTGCTTAAAAGCTTGCCATGAGCTGCTTGCCGGAGTCCAGCGGGTCGGGAGTGTTTCTGACGAGCCTCGCACCCATTGCAGGAGAAGAACAGCCTGGAGATTGACCTCAACTACAAGCTGAAGACCCTGCAGCAGCGGCTGGATCAGGAGATCACTGAACACCGCATGACACGGGCGCAGCTCGCGGACAAGTACGAGTCTATCGAGGAGGCTAAGTCTGCAGCCATGCACGGTAGGTGCACCCTTAGGACGTCTGTCCGGATCGGCTTGTTTCCAGATACCTTTGGATGCTCCCCTAACAAGCCGAGTCGCGTGTCACAATCTCTCTCTCGTTGGGCTCCGCAGTTGTGGAGCAGAAGGTTTCGGAGGAGACCGTGGCCCGCATGCGAGCAGAGAGCCGGGTGGTGGAGGTGGAGAAGCAGTGCTCCATGATGGAGTTCGACCTCAAACAGTCCGTGCAGAAGATTGAGCAGCTGATGAAGCAGAAGGAGCGGTTAGAGGACGAGGTTGGTGCCGCAGAGCACCAGTGCGATGGTGGTCACTCATTGGTTTCTATGGATACATGCATGCGCTTCTCTTTCCGCGCAGGTTAAGAACCTGCGGCTGCAGTTCGAGCAGGAGGCCAGCAAGAGGGTGCAGGTCCAGAGTGAGCTAAAGTCACGGAACCTGGAGGCCGACCGGCTCATGGGCTCCGAGAAGCAGCTCAAGCAGGAGATCAACGCGGCTCTGGAAAGCAAGCGCTCCCTGGAGTTCCAACTGGCACAGCTCACCAAGTGAGTGCCACATGACACCGCGCGGAGAGCCACATGCTCAGTGATCTCTAGGTCCAGCCTCCGCTAGGGCATCTTCAGCTTTGTAGTTCAGGTCAATCCTCCTGGCTTCTCCAGGTTTGCGGGTTTGATCCTTTTTTTGAAAGGCTGGAAACTGCATTGTGTGCTTAAGGTGTAAATTAATTTGGGCAGGAACAAAGAGCACTTGCTAATCTCCCTGACCTTTCGGCCACATTACTCATTGCGGTAGTTCCTAACCCAGGACGTACGGCTTTATTAGAGACCTAATTCGGTGATTATAATTCCATTACTGTAGTGTAAACCCAGGGGCTCTGGATGATCGTGGCATTCGTGAGCCGCTCTGAGTTATATTTCAGATAAGACCTCTCCGGCTTACGGCGGGTGCTCTTTGCGGACCTTCACGCAGCCCTTCCAGCCTCGGTTTACCGCTCGAGTTCCGCCCGCATTTACGGCTCGGGATAAACAGCTGCCTTCCAGCTCTGCTGGTGTGAAATCCGCCGAAGGTCACAGCATCGAGTTACTTTAGCTTTAAAGTTAAGCTGCACTTCCGCACAAAGGTGTCTGGAATTGCGCCTTTTAACGACGTTTTCATCGCTGCTCGCTGAGCGCGGTAGTCCAAGCCGACGCGGTGCCACACGTTTAGCCCGATAGAACGGCTTTGGTTGTACTTGAACTCCGAAGGACGGTGATTTTAATGTAAAACCACATCATTTGTTGCGAGCGCATGCAGCGACGCATTCGCTGGCCGCTCTGTAGTCCTGTTCTCGCATTGTCGCCATGTTACGCCCATGCGGAAATCGACTTCGGGAACTGGGCTCATCCCTCCATCTCTTCCAGGCAATACAGAGGCAATGAGGGACAGATGAGAGAGCTGCAGGACCAGCTGGAGGCCGAACAGTATTTCTCTGTGAGTCCCAGACGTTCATCCTTTCTAAATGGTGTCACCTTTCCCCGCTTTGAGCTTCGAAAGAGCAGCGGGAATGGTTGTTCTATGAACTGGCATGGCTATGTGTGGTTGTGTATCAGACCTGTTCAGGAACTTGTTACAATGTGCTACAATAACTTGGAGTCAACGTCAACTGGTTGGTTGAAACTAAGTCTCTGTCTGCATTTTTACGTTCGGGACCTAAACTCTGATACTGAAGCACATTTGTGTGGATTTTCACTTTCTGGACCTGGATTTGACTTAAATGCAGTGCAGTTGGCCGATCTGATTGATTGTATATGTTCATGAGCTGCTTTGCGTGAGTGACTGCTCCTATTAGCTATGGGATGGGTCGTGTGTACCCAGGTGCTGTCTGGGTCCGTCATCACTGACCGTTAGGTACCAGGAGTTCAAAGTGAAGGGTTACTCCGCGTCGTGGAGTGAAGTGGACTTGCTTCGGAGACTGTTGACATGCACCCTGCCCAGAGTGCGCATTGAAGTGTCTTCTGTTGCATTATTTGATGCGTCTGAGCTGCAGGTCCTCATCTCCCTGCTATTTCGTGCCATGTCATTTTAGTCTTCATAGCGGGTGTGATACAAGATGTTTTTTTATGAAAAGAATCCTCCGCTGTGTTCCAGGTCTGTTTAGATTCTAAAACGTCAGGGCCTTGCTTAGTCTGTGGGTAGTGGTTTCATTCTGATACTTACCCCATGGTTCAGACTGCTGCCAGGAGCGGGTATGGGGGCGGTGTGTGTGATATTTACCACGCAGCAAACATTTATCCTTCTCTTTAGTTGCTTGCATTGTCTGGATGTTTAAAACAATCGAGAAATTGGCTCTGCTGAAGATTCAATTCGGATTTCTGTTCTTAATCATTCAAACGATGTTAGCGGTGTTTATTGTCAGCTTACTCATTGATCATGTTTTGAATCAACCAGACCAGCTGTTTACAGCAGGCCTGGGTTTGATTTTGGCTCTGTCCAGACTCAAGCTTTCAGCTGTAAATGTACTGCTGTTGTGCACTTTGATTTCATATGGCTCGCTCTCGAGGGGAAAATGCTGATCTGTGCTGTAGTTGTCAAATTATAGTCCCAGTGCTGCACTTATAGTGGCTGAGCTTATAGTTTTAATAATTCAGCGCAAAACCTTGCTGTCATGTGGTGCCCATATTCTGAGGTTTTGCAGGAATAGACAGTTCAGGGATTTGGAAGAGCTGAACCATTTCTCCTCAGGGCTGAACCATATCTTCTTGATACTCGTATTCTTCTTGAGTGCTGCTCTAAGTCTGGTACTTGGATGGCTGAGGGTTAGCTTATGCAGCTCAATTAATTGACCCCTGCTGTGAAGAAGCCTGCAGGAAAGAATGCTGACCAACCCCGGTGTGACCCTGGCCCTTCTTGCAGACTTTATACAAGACTCAGGTGAAGGAGCTGAAGGAGGAGATTGAGGAGAGGAACCGACAGATCCAGGAAGTTCACAGAAAAGTGCAGGAGCTTCACAGTGAAAGGTAGGCCTCTGAACCGGTGACCTTCCAGAGGGCAGGCCCCGACTTCATCCGTCATTACATACCGCCGCCCTGTGATTAGGACACAGTGTATGGATCGACCCAGTGATATTTTTCTGAGCTATCCTTCCGCTTAAGACTCCCAGATGACTTGGAAATAGCTGAGAGGCCCTGATAGCAGGCACTGTGAATTTTCTGAGGTTTCGTGGCGCTCGATCAGACCTTGGCGTGACCCAGCCGTGCCACTTCTCCAGCTTTTCCAAGCCTCGTATCAGTGTGTTCGCGGAGTGATGGGAAGGGATCGGTTTTCCAGCCCGTCCGCGGGCGCCGCTAATGGCTGACGCGCGTGTGTCTGTGGTTGGCCGCGCGCCGCAGGGAATCCCTGTCCGCCCAGCTGGACCTGACGGTGACCAAGGCCGAGTCGGAGCAGCTGGCGCGGGCGCTGCAGGAGGAGCAGTACTTCGAGCTGAGCCAGGAGAGCAAGAAGGCGGCTTCGCGGCACAAGCAGGAGTGCAGTGAGAAGGACGGCACCATCGCCCAGGTCGGTTCAGCCCTCGGCGTGCCCCCGCGGCTCGATCTATTAATGACCGGGCACCCTCTGCGCTAATATGTTGCCGGCGTTTGCGTTTTAGCCCTTCGTGTTTAAGTGACGTTTAAGCCGTCGTATTTCACCGCTATCCTCTAACTTGCCAGGATTTGCAGCGATTGGTCCAGATGTTGGGTCTGTGCTTCCCGCACGAGGCCAGAGTACCGGTGTCGCGTGTGCCCGCAGGTGACATGATCTGCCTGCTGAGCTCGTCAACCTCTGTGCGCTGACGCGTGTTCTGTTGACCCCTAGCTTGAGGAAACCAATAAAAATCTCACCAAAGACTTGGAGAACCTGACCAAGGAGAAGGCAGAGCTTGATCAGAAGTTGAGTGTGAAAGAGACAGGTGAGCACTTGGAGGTCTGTTCTCCACCTGCCAGTCCTCATAAAGGTGGAGTCAGTCTGACCTGCCCCCCCCCCCATCTTCTTGCAGAGTTTGCTTTGCGGGAGGAGGAGCTGACAAATTCTATGAAAGCCAACTATGACAAGATGCTGTCTACAGAACGCACACTCAAGACCCAGGTGAGCCAGGACAAGCAGGACATTCTGTTTTACCAGCATTCCAGCTGAGCTAAGGCTCTGGTTTTCAATGTCTCTCCACTGTTGGTTCATGGGTGGAGTTAACCACAAGAATCTTTTAGCGATGTCAAGTCAGCGGTTTGCCCAGCTCCGTTTACAGAAAAATGAGGCTGGCAGGCACATAAAACCAGCTGGTACTGTCAGCATAATTGGAAAATGCTTCCATGAGAATTTTGAGGGCTTTTGGTGTTGCTGAAGGCCCTGCCCTCATGCAGCTTTAGCGGCGTCTGTGAGCCCCGTGGAAACCCTTTCATTCCTCGAACCCGCATCCCCCTCCAGGCTGTGAACAAGCTGGCGGAGATCATGAACCGCAAGGATATGAAGCTGGACCCGAGGAAGAAGGCCAGCACGACGGACCTGCGCAAGAAGGAGAAGGAGAACCGCAAGCTTCAGCTGGAACTCAACCAGGAGAAGGAGAAGTTCAACTCCATGGCCATCAAGTACCAGAAAGAGCAGAGTGAGATGCAGGCTGTGAGTAGGGGGTCGGGTGAGGGATCAGACACAAGCTTTACGTCAACGTCAGTGTTTACGTCAATGTTTGCTTCAATGTCCGTGTGAAACAGTTGGGAGGGGTACGTGTGTGTGTGTGTGTGTGTGCTTCCTAATGATTCTTAAACTGTGTTCAGCGTGGTTAGGGTGTAGTGCAGTGCTTCGTCACTCAACACTTCACCCCGCCCCGTGTGTCAGGCGCGTGACCCCCCCACCCTCTCGCTTCTCCTATCTTAGCAACTGGCCGACGAGTCCATGCGGTTCATGGAGCTGCAGATGCAGATAGACAGCAAGGACAGCGACATCGAGCAGCTCCGCGAGAAGCTGAACGACCTACAGCAGCGCATGGACAGCTCCAGCATCACCAGCCTGCAGGCCGACGAGACGGATGGCAACATAGCAGGTGAGCGCCCCCCCCCCCCCCCCCCCCCCAGGCCCCCCGGGCCCCCCCCGCCCCCCCTCCACAGCCGCCCCCGCCCGTCGCCTC
>JAODKE010000088.1:3136778-3158135 GCA_026779605.1 Mormyrus hasselquistii
GGGGGAGGGGGGGGGGGCACACGTGTGTGCGAGTAAGCCGCACTGGGAACACCTGATGCTCCACAAGGTGCATTTTGGGAAGCTCACGACCTGTTCTGTCCACCTGTAGCCCACATAGTGAATTTGGAGATTAGCGGAGAAGCTTAGCATAGTTAGGATACAACAACATTTCGCTGGTGGTTTCTGGAGATCTTAAGGCATCAGTCCTGACCGCTTCTGTCCCAATATGGAAGGCAAACACGTTTTATAGAATTAACAGAATAGCTTTGTCTATTGGACAGTTCTGGCAAAACGTTTTTGGGTACTGAGTAATGGGTATTCAGTATTAGGGGAGGAGAGAATAGACCATTTAAATCTATGCATTTTCTTATTGTTATTATTGTAATTATTATTTGCTAAGCCATAAGGACAACACATTAATGGCATTAGACAAACTTAACAGTTAAAAGAAACCAATGACTTTGAGTGTTTTTGCAGAACATTTCTGTAATATTATTATTACTATTTTGTAATGTATGCCTTATTGATTCATAGACAAATGGTTGGAAAAAGACATTAAGTTAACAAAAGTAAAACTGCACTGTTTGAATTGTAAATTATTTGGTAGAACACTTAACGTGTAGCATTCGGCCCTCTAGTGCCTTAACGTTTGGATAACAGTTTATACTGCCATATGTTTGAGTAGCAATTTCCAAAATGGGACACAAGTTCACAAATGTTTTTGTTTTGTTTTTTAAGAAGCCTTTTTGATTTTATCTCTCTGGTATGGAATTCCAGGACCTCTCTATTATGTTTTGTGTTGATAGTCAGCCAATGAAATGTCAGCTACCTGATTGTGGGATCTTGGGAAATAAACGCTTGCCCTATCGAAGGCAAGGCCTCGCTTAGTTTACTCCGGTTGTGCACTGGCACTAGTTGCTCCTCCTTTGCCCCCCCCCCCACACACAAACTTGTGACACGTGACCAGGGACGACAGCAGCATTTTGCGGCGAAGGGGGAGGGGTAAATAAAACGGCTCCTTGGTAGTTTTTAAAATGGCTTTGCAGTTGTGTTCACTAAAAGAAGCACTGGAACTCTGACCTTTTTTATTCTGTCTTGGTCTAATTGCATGTGATAATTGCGTCGGTCGCACTGATGGATATGTGTTAATAAACATATCTTAATCTACCATCTAACATACTATGTCTTTGTTGGACATGTCACAGAAGTGCCTGTGCATTTCACAAGGGTTAAAATGACAAGTATTTTTACAACTACAACAGTATTCTCCGTACTGTTAAGTTTTTTTTTTTTTTTTAATGGAGTGAGTAGAGCTTGGAAAAAAAATATTTAAAGTCTATCTATTATGTTTACTTATTCAGGTTTTTTTTTTTTGGAGACTCACACTAAAACAGGCATGCCATTGCTTTTAATGAGGTTCCTGTTTGCCGGTGGAGCTGGCGGTTTTGGTGGTAAGGACATTCTGATAGGATGAGGAATGCCTTTGGTGGCTGGCATTCAGGCCGGCCTGCTCCGGAGCCGAACAGTATGCGACCTGTGTGATTTACCAGGTGGGTGATGATAATGAAGACCAAATATCCCTTCTCCAGTTTCTCAGTCTTTCCAAGCTCCATTTGTCGAGGAGCTAAATGTAAAGTCAATCCGTATACATAAGGTGAAGCGGATATCTCCCTCTTGTAACGTGAACCTATATTGTTAACTTTCTCCCAACTTTGCTTAATTTTATTTCGTATACTTAGCTATTTTAGTGTGTTGGGTGAAGGACCCCCCCCCCATGACCAGTCATAGTCACGTAAACCCACCAACCAGACACGTCCAAGGCTGACGACTGCCAGTTCAGTGACGGGGAACAACAAAGTAGCGCACGTCCTGCAGGCCTTAAAACGGGTAGAAGAAAAAAAAGCAAAATTCTTCATTTAATCTGCTCGGGCCTCGGTTTGTTTATTTTGGCTGAACTCGAGAATGTCTCCAACCAGAATTCAGCTCCATGGTTCCCACACTCAGGATACACACAAACTGAGGCTTTCTCGAATGCGTGGAGGACCCTGGAGGCTCACTCATTCCTCTGAGGGGTCGCCTTCCAGCCAAAGCATTTGAAACGGGCCAGAAGTCGACTCTGTTGAATCAGCCATGGGCCTAATGTAATCCAGATCCAAGACTCCATTACGCACTATGATTCGATCTCCTGTGAGGGACTCACTGACACCAATGCATGAGGATATGATTAATATTTAATTCACAATTACTGTTTGCCCAGAAACCCAGCCTTGTTCCCAACTAATCTGTAAGAATGGATTAAATTAATAAATCGATTCAAAGCGTTTACGTTTGCATTTCATATTCTTGCCTATATCTATAAAACGGACTTTTTGTGCCTGGTAAGAGAAATAGTGACATCTCTTGTTGGACCAAGGAAACGCGTAATTGATCGTAGCGTTAAATCCACGGATATGTACGACGTAAATTAATTGTATTGTTCATTTTACTACATAATTTACTTAGCAAATATTTCCATGTACATTAATATAATTTAATCCAGCAATTAAACTATATTAAACTTTTTATATACATAAATACATTTATATACATAAATTCCGAATGAACCTCATTAAAATTATGAAATAGTAGCTGTCACTGAAGAGATATACTTGCGCTGTTTTAGGCAGACACCAGTTTACTTGGCATGCATGCATTTGCAATGTAAATACCTACATTAAACTTCTCATCCGATTTGATTAAAATGTCTGACTCGCCATGGGATATGACAAATGCCCATCATTAAAGAACTATGAATAACAACCCCCTCCCAATACACACCCCTGACAATATATACGACCATAGACAGAGAGCGATGGTGTAAGTATGAAATTAATTTAATTTGACATTTGAATGTGAAACCACACAGTTAATCACACCTACCCCTTGCCCAGACATCGTCATGCAGACCTGGTAGACGCACCCAGAGCGCGTCGATGGTTTACCCCAGTCTAGTTGCAGCGTCATCGTGAAGGACTGTTTGAATGAAGTTCGGAGTGGAGAGGTCTGTACGCCCAAATAAGCGCCCCCAGCACTCGGAATACCCGATAAAAAGCGAAAAAGGAGAATGCCAGTGTTTATGGGTGAGTCGATCGGCCTGCACTGTCTCGTTGGCGGAGCTTGGCTCAGGCTTTCTGACACGTGTGACTGCTGCGGGTTAGGCCGCAGATGGAGGCAGGCAAGCGGACAGGCGGCAGCCCGGGGTGCAGTCGACACACGAGCGTCGGCCACATGCTTTTGTTTGCTCTACCGGGTGAACGAAACGTGTGCGGTGCGCTACTGATCGGTTAACTATACAGGGATCCAAACGGCGCCGTTCGCACACACACACTGACGCGGCTAGGCAGCTCTCCCACCAGCCGGCAGTGCTGGCGATCTCATCGATCTATTCCTCGATCTCCCCATGTCATAATGCTTAATTTCTCCTGCTTTCTCTCACGCCGGCTACGCGATTGATCCGGTCCATTTTCGCAGCATTACTTGCGCTGCAATGGCGCTGCGAAAAGCCAGCGCTCCGTTTCTGCAACTTCACCCTAAGTTAGGAAACGCCTTGTGCTCAGGAAGTGACCGGGTACTAGTGATCGATAGCTGCTCCAAATAGCATTTCGGTTTTAACTAAGGCCCGGGTGGTGTTGTGTTTGATGGATGTGTCCACTGTTTCCGTATTGCGCGCCGTGTGCTTTGGGCCATTGACACGGCTTTCTGTTTATTTTCACTAATTTCAATCCAGTACAACAAAATACAACAGCTAAGTTATTTGTAATGATACTGTCATTTTTAAGGAAACCTACATTGCTGGCGATCTGGATAAGCCCGAGTATAGGCACAAGAACTAGGTGTGCGCGTAAATATAAGGATAAATATTATTTATATAATCATAGCATACTTTAAGATGTCTTTCAACCATTATTCTTTCAAACTTCATTAGATGAGTATACTTGCATTGTATGCTTGCAAAGAACAAATGGTAACGTAATGTCAATATCCGTAAGTTTATACAGATGTGCAAATGTCCTGTAGTTAATCGGAATAAAATGCCTACGTTCGCATGCCTACTTAAGAGAAAATAGTTGAATGTATATTATACTAAATAATATTATCCAGTTTAGCTTTTGGAAATATATTTGAAAGAGTCGGGCGCCTAAATCCGCGACAGGACTGTATTGTGTGTTTATGTTGCTTTTCGGCTGAGTCATTCACGCCGCCCGAGATGCCTGGTGGTTCTGTAGCTTTACTGGACGTTATGCCGGAGTGACCGGTGTGTTTGTGTCACCAGTGAACGTGAAATGGGGGAAAGAGAAGTTCGATGGCGTGGAGCTGAACACGGAGGAGCCGCCCATGGTCTTCAAAGCGCAGCTGTTCGCCCTGACGGGCGTCCAGCCCGAGCGGCAGAAGGTTATGGTCAAAGGAGGGACGCTGAAGGTACCGTCCTCACTTATCGATAAGGATTCGGGCACCGTTCTGAGCTTTGTGGACACTAGTCGTTATGGAGAGAGCCACTGAGACCTGCTGCTCTTAATCATCAGCATTTTCTCATTTTTGAGGCTGATAATCTTGCCCTTGCGGATCTGAGTTCAGATTTTATTTGGATGAATTTTGGGTGAGCAAGTAGGATCGGGAAAATGGATGTTCCAAGAAATGGCACATATTGTTAAGGTTCTTTTTCCTATGCAAAACTATTTCACGTGTATGAGGGTAATGCTGGACCTTTAGTTATTGGGAAATTCAGGATGACCCTGTGCAGATGCTGGGAGACACCCCCTTCTCACGGATGCTCTGCAGTGTACCAGTGGAAATCGGTGATCTGAAGTAGCCCAGGGTATCATTGGGTGCGAGAGACTTGTTGCTGTATTTGGAAGTGATTCTTCTCTCTTTTTTTCCCCTTTTATATTATTGAAATTTTAAATGAATATGAAGTGGGACATCCATTTAAAAACTGGACCTAATTTTTCTGGCCTTTGAGCAGATATTTGGAGACCAAATCCTGTGGTAATGGACATTTGGTCCTGGCAGTTTTGTGTCTAGTGGTTTATATGGAAGAAGAAAGTCACTGTCTAACAAAATCAACAGGTTCATGCGATAAACATTGTTAATATAGATTTAATTGTTGTTTTCGCAGGATGATGAATGGGGAAACATCAAGCTGAAAAATGTGAGTATCCTTGTGTGTGTGTGTGTGTGTGTGTGTGTGTGTGTGTGTGTGTGTGTGTGTGTGGAGGGAGGGGGTTATTACCACTGACACTGATGTCACTTTTCTGTCTGCCCCCCCCACCACCAGGGCATGACTCTACTGATGATGGGCTCTGCGGACGCCTTGCCTGAGGAACCTGCCGTCAGGCCCATGTTTGTGGAGGACATGACTGAAGAGCAGCTCGCTTCTGCGGTGGGTCGACTTTCCTATTTCTGTTCCGTGGCCCTGCCCTCATGCTCTCTGGCGCCACCTAGAGTCTGTTTTGTTGGTGTTAATACTGAGAGTCCCAAAGCTACCTGGGATAACCAAATGAAATGATTGCCATCGTGCTGGGGGCTGTCCCACAAAGCAGGATTTCTTGCTTTGCTGAATAAATTGTTGGATGTAAGGTAGTCTGGGCTAAATGTAAGGGAATGAAAATAAACTCAATTTAGCCAAGATTACCTTAAATCCAAGAAGTTATCTGGCTAAGCAAGAAATCCTCCTTCATGGAATAACCCCCTGCTCTACAGAGGATAATTTCAGCCTTGCTTTGTTTTGGGCCCAATTAAATAGCAAGGCTATGATCAGGGGACCGGGCAGTAGGCCGGCGTGTTGGGGTTCCCAGTTTCTTGCTCTTGACTGACTTCCTGTGCTTTGTGACACACTCCCCCCTCGGCAGATGGAGCTGCCCTGTGGCCTGACGAACCTGGGTAACACCTGCTACATGAACGCCACGGTCCAGTGTCTTCGCTCTGTGCCGGAGCTGAAGGGATCTCTCAGCAGGTTTTGCCATTTCCCTTTTTGCTTGTAGCTGCCTGGGTTTACCCTCTGGGGTCGACGATGCCGCGCATCTTTCTCGTGTATTTCGGTTCATAACTTGCAGAAATCTTATTGAAAAAAACATGAAAAGAAACACTGATTAAATCCGTAATCCGTAGTCTTCATTTCAAAACGTCCATTGTCGGAGGTATTAAAGTTTTTAAAATTAGGTTAAATCAGCAAAAAAGTAAACCATGTCACCTTACTTTTGTTTTACCTGCGTCGGGGGCGTGTAGTGCCGCCCTCACGTGAAGATCGCTATTCACATTCTAAATAGCCGCATTAGCTCGTTTTCAAATCGCATTCGCATGGTAACTGGATGAACCACTCAGCGGTGCAATGCAATGCAATCCAGATACATCCCCTTCAGTGCCATAAAAGGGGGGGGGTGTGGCCAGGTGACAATGGCTCATTCATACACATGAAAGTTGCTACAAGGAGCCAGAAATAGTGACATGAGCTTTTTCTTGTTTATTTATCCAAGTGAATGTTGCAGCTACAGCATTTAGTCATCTTCATGTAGCCTAGACTTTGGTGATCAGATATCTGGGATCAAAACAAAACTGCCAGCATTGCCTACTATGTACTTTTTATAATGTTTCTACAAGTGTTCCAAACTGCATTTTGCAATGTCTATACTTTGATGTCAAATTACAAACTTAACTAATGACATATTTACAGTATACATTAAAATAAAGATGAGTGTAATGGCAAAACAAATAATTTGCCATAAATTAAGTTTATGATATTGAATGAAATGTGTGACCATGCCCCAGTCAGCGAAAGTGTGTTCCCTACCCCTGGACCCCAGAGGGGGATTTCGGGGATCACCTTTTCGTAAATGTGGCGCCACCTTCAGGCTGAAGCTCTGCTTCCCTCTGCAGGTACTCTGGTGTCTTGAGATCCTCTGGGGCCAACGCATCTTCACAGTACATCACAGCAGGTCAGGGGAGCCCTTCCTTAAAGGCCTGTACCATGTCAGCTGGCTATAGGGGTCTGCCTGAACTGGGCCAAATGTATATGATACCTTTTAGACCGTTCCACCCCACCTGGCTGCAGGGGAATTGTTGCCTGTAATGAAGAGCATCTGCAGACGCTCTCGCACATTTTGTTCTGTTTACATCTTGTCTAATCTTCCACCCACCCTTGTGTGATCAGGCTCTATATACAGGTATCCCCCATTTAACATTGATTAGCGTAAAAAAAAATCCAATTGCAATGGAAAAAATAAAGTCTGCGTTTTAATGCCAGACCTTGCAGCCGCTGTTTTTTAAAACACGTGGGCAGACCGTAGGTAACATTGTCAGCCAACCAAGACTGTGTACCGCACAGCGTCACAGTACTGCAATTAACTCTAGTTTCACCTTATTCTACTTATCAAATGTTACGGATTTTTACCTTAATTCGATCACAGTCCTGTTTTGCAGAAAGCATTGCAAGCGTTAAATGGGGATACCTGTATTCCCGGTTCATGGGTCTGTTTGTTTACGTCTGGCCTCTGTGCCCCGCTCAGCCCTCCGTGATCTATACGAGTCCATGGACAAGACCTCCTCCAGCATACCTCCAATCATGCTGCTCCAGTTCCTCCACATGGCCTTCCCGCAGTTCGCAGAGAAGGGCGATCAGGGCCAGTACCTCCAGCAGGTGGGTGGGCCTCTGCCTAAAATGCCTCATCGTTTGACAGTGATTCAAGTCCTTAGTCTGCAAATCTGTCTGCATTTCAGTTTCTGGAGAAGAAGCCTTTGTCTAAGGCCAAGTATTCACGGCGTGCAGATGATAGCATAAGAAGTTTACAAATGAGAGGAGGCCATCCGGCCCATCAAGCTCGTTTGGGGAGAACTTAACTAATAACTCAGAGATATGCACATAGCTCCGCTCATTCACTAAAGCAAACTGGTATATTTCTATTGTGAATTCAGGTTCTTGGTCGTAATTCACAGTATTAATACTATGTGCTGTTTCCATCTCTGAACCCCAGGACGCCAATGAGTGCTGGGTGCAGATGATGAGGGTCCTGCAGCAGAAGCTGGAGCCAGAAGAGGCAGAGACCCCAATGGAGGTTGGTCTGTGAGCCAGTTATGGGCTACAGGACGATGGTAACGGAGAATAGTGAACCGGTGACCGCAGAACTCTGAATGCTCATGTTAACGTATCGCAGAGAAGAGCTGTTCTTTATGTTTGATTTGCGTGGTCTCATCTCATTATGGCGTGACTCTTAAACAGGGGTCATGTAATGGCTCTCGTTTACGCTCTGGGAGTATATTCTTGTGTTCCCAGTCCAGGAAAAGGAGACTAATCATTACTACATGTGGAGAAGCAAGCGTCAGTGTCGGTGGCCATTTGTAACGTTTCTGGAGGGGATTTTATTTCTCAAGCTGAAGACTTTGCAGGGTTTGAGAAGGGACGATTCTAGCGTGCAACCCTTAGGCGGCGCCGCGACAATATGGGTAGTAATGCTAAATAGAATTTCCAGGGTGGCTGAATTGGCCAAAATAGGGTCTAGGACCACCTATAATTATCAGGCTGAAGCCAACATATGAATGGGGGATGGCTGGAAGCTAGTCGTATGAAACAAATGACTCCGTCGCTCCATCTTCAAGCCGCTCTGAAAGGTGGACTCAATGCTTAGCTATATAACTTGCTTTCTTCCCCAGTCTGATTCTGCGAGTGGCACTACTGCTGCCTCAGCCAAGAAGAACTTCATTGACCAGTATTTTGGGGTGGAATTTGAGACCACGTATCCTTCATAATGGTTTTTGTGTTCTTACAAAGACCCTTGCCTTCATCTTTCGTCCGATCTATGTTATTGGCACCTTAGGCTCCGCCCTCTAAGCACTCCTCCAATCGGCTGCTAGTTTACTGCATCATCTCCTTCCCCTTAACTCTTGCTTGCCCAGCATGAAATGCACTGAAGCAGACGATGAGGATCTCACCAAAGGCAAGGAGAACCACCTGCAGCTCAGCTGCTTCATCAACCAGGAGGTCAAGTACCTGGCCACCGGGTTGCGGCTGGTGAGTGGGGTCTGGGTCTCAGGGCTTGAGTCGCCTCCACCTCGATCGCTCATCCCGAGGTCTAACATAAACGTGCGTCTTCCCCACGCAGCGCCTGCAAGAGGAAATCACTAAGCTCTCCCCGTCTCTGCAGAGAAACGCTTTGTACATAAAATCTGTGAGTATTTGTTTCACCGCTCAAATTTATGATTTTCATTCATGGCTCAAGCTGCATTGAGGCATTTCCTTCCATAGAGAAACATCTTTTTCCCCGTTCTATCCAGTCTAAAATCAGCCGACTGCCTGCTTATCTGACCGTTCAGATGGTCCGCTTTTTCTACAAGGAGAAGGAGTCCGTCAATGCCAAAGTCTTAAAGGTCAGACCGCCCCGCTACTTTGGACCAAACTGAACTTTTACACACGTGGTTATGGCTGACTCCAGACATTCTCTGTAGGACGTGAAATTCCCTCTGATGTTGGACGTCTACGAGCTGTGCACACCTGAGCTGCAGGAGAAGCTGTTGCCCGTGAGGTCGAAGTTCAAAGAGATCGAAGACAAGAAGCTGGAGAAACAGCAGCAAAAGGCAGGTCCATTTTCCCATCATGCACACCGACGGTCTTAAAAATGGCTGAGACTTCCTCTTTGGGTACGTCTCAGCTCCCAGCAGATGAGCCTGAGCTTCTGGTGAAATGTCTTGGAATTAGATATTCGGAGCTGCCCCCCTAATTATCTCTTGTCACCGTGTAACCATGATGGTTCAGGTTTATGACCCAGTAGTTGTTAAGCTACCTGCTCTTCTGTTTAAACAGGGTGAAAAGACCATGACATCTCCAAAAGATGTGAAATACGAGCCCTTTTCCTTCACTGACGGTAAGCCCGCGGCACAGCCGCCGTGTGTCCCTCTGCTGTTGCCGAGACAGAAATGTCCCTGAGATGTCACCACTTCGGTGCTGCTTTTTCTCCCACTCAGACTGGGGCTCCAGTAACAGCGGCTACTACGACTTGCAGGCGGTGCTCACGCACCAGGGCCGTTCCAGCTCCTCGGGGCACTACGTCGCTTGGGTCAAAAGGAAAGAAGGTGCGCTATTCCCTCCTGGGCCATATAAGTGGGGGGCGCCGTTTCCTCCAGAAGTGCAGTTTCCCTAAAGTACTGTTCCTCTCAGTGCAGTCCTCGGGGACCCCCATTTCAGGTTTTGCTCCGTCCTACATTCCCTCCCACCCGAACCAGGTATTCAGTGTTTTTGACTGTCTGGGAACTAGGAGGGAGCAAAAATGTGGACTGTTTGGGGGGGTCCCTGAGGACGTTTCAGGAACACCGCAGCGAGAAACGTCCCTCCTCCGGCTTACAGGGTCCTACTCTCGGTTTGCTTACAGATGAATGGGTGAAGTTTGATGATGACAAAGTGAGTCTGGTGGCCCCGGAAGACATCCTCAAGCTGTCCGGCGGTGGGGACTGGCACATAGCATACATTCTGCTGTACGGGCCTCGCCGGCTAGAAATCCTGGCGGAAGAGCGGTAAATCACCAGGCGGGAAGCATAAATATGCCATTTGGAAGCACTGTCTGTATAGATGTCCAATAAATACTCGTCTCTTTGAATCTTGACCTTTTTTTTTTCACCCCCCCTTCTCCTTTCCCTGTATCCAGCCTTTACCAAAACGGTTGTACCAGACAGTTTTTTTTTTTTTAACTTTATTTTGACCCAAGTTGTCAAGATGGTTCCATTAAAAAAAAAAAAAAAAAAAAAATTGTGAAGCATATAGTTTTTATGACTGCTGGTAGTGTTCTGCTTTCTGCACTTTATTTTAGCATGCACACCTACTGCAAGTGACTGGGTCAAGTCGGTGCCTTGCTCGCATTTCTCAAGATTTAGACCCTTCGAAGTGTTACGGGCAGTTTATTCGGGAACCGGAATCAGTTATTGTAACCGCTAACTCCGCAAGATGTGGCTTAATAGTTCGATATACCAGTCTGACGGCCCCTTTCTTTTCCCGTGAGCGTATCGTGCGGCCAGGACCCCACCCCGCTTCCAGGGCCGGCTGGCCGACCGTGGTCCTTGCTTCTGTGTGTTGCTGCCTGACGTTCTCGCCGTAACTCCTCTTGTAAGTCTGAGGACGGAGTGGGCCTTAACCTTGTCCTACGTGATTGATTGCTGGCTTTTCGTAAATGGGCGCAAATAAACTGCTCTATGAACACTGGCTGTCTAATTTGAATGACTTGGAAACATGTTGCGCATTGGGCAAATGGGTACTCTTACAAAAACATTTATTCAAAGAATGACGGTATACAGTAAAAGAATTTGCTGTGGTCGGGTACACAGTGATGCTTCCTGCCTATGCGTCACTGAGCACCTCTGTGAAGCTGGAGAAGCCTGCCGCGTTGAGTGCCGTGATCAGGTTCTCCACCGTGGCCTGGCTGCCTTCCCTGTCCTGCCACGCCACCAGCAGCAGCTTGGCTTGCATGTCCGCGTCCTCGCTCTCCGTCTCGATCTCCCGCACCTCGGCCGCCTTCATTTCCAGCTGCGTGGCCAGCGTCTTCCACTGGGAGCCCAGCTTAGCTGCAACTTCATCCATCTGTTGATTGGACACCAGCTTGTTCTGGATTCCAGGGCCTAGAAGCGGTCGAGCGGGAAAGTACATCTGAAATGGCATTTCTATTGAGGGATTCTCCATCACTCATTAATACAGTAGGGTAAAATGGTATAATTGAGGAAATCTTGACACAAACTCACTGTCGTTGCTCTCCTTCAGGAGATTATCGCCATTATCGTCATCTTCTTCCTCGCCAGTTTTTATTTCTTCGGATGGGAGATCTTTCTGAGGTGGGGCAAAACAGAAGAGAGGATTTCATCTAGCCTGGCTACAGCCCACTTTGGGGATACCTTGAGGGCAAGTGATGACAGGCTCACGCCCTCACCGGAAGCTCTTTTGCCAACTTGATGACCATGCTTTCCAAGTAGTCCGCCAAGCTCTTGAACTGCTGGTTAGTGGGCTGGAAGAAATGGGGACTTCTCCGGGACAGCAAGCGCAACGCCCTCCAGCCGTAGTTAGAGTTTCTCACCACCCTGTGGGAGGGGCATAAGCTTAAGGCCTGCCGTGAAATCACCACAATGCTGCACACATCATAGAGGCCAGTGAGAAATTAAACCAGTCCTAAGTGGTCAAGGACGAGCATCTATAGGAGATTCAGACATGACAACCAAATCTGAGGGTTTCGTAACGCAAGACAGACTGAATGATGTATCACAGCAATGGAGGAAAATGTCTACATGTTCGTACTTGTACTCATCCTCCACCATATTGGCTGGATCGGCCTGCTCGATGGCCACCTCGAAAAACTCTTCGAGAGACGGCATGAACTCCCTAAGGGGGGGGGGGAAAAATGCTGCATTATATTCACACTGACGTAAATTTAGCCCCGCGCAGGTGGAATTTCAAGCTGCCGATTAACAGTGATGATAAATACAGAATTTGGCATCTCACAGCACGCCCAAACCTCATTCCACACACCTGCTGTCTGACTTGCAGGCGTCCATGTTGTCGTGGTTGAGATTCCAGAGTCGTGTCAATTCATCACTGCAACAGAAGTAAACCTCAGCGTGCTTGAAGAATTCAGTACATTCCTTTTTCTAACAGGACTGGGGGCTTTCCAGCGTATAAACAGACACCCTTATCTTACCCAATACTCATTTCTCAGTAACCCATAAAAGCCTCAATGAGTTTTTATGATTAACACCTTAAAATAGGACTGAATGTCTACTGACTTGCCCATGAAGATCTTCCGGTCAGGCCCCTTCCCCAAGAAGTCTTCCGGAGCTGGTCTCTTACGAGTAGGCCTTGAGGGCTTCGCGTCAGCAGGCCTGAACCAGATAAGATAGAGGGAATGGACATGCCGGCCTTCAGCCTGCTCATCTGCAAGCAGCATGACGTTCCAAATTCACAGCTTATAAAGAGATCCTAAAGAGGTCCATGCTGACCATGCAGCAACGAGGACCACACCTGAGCAACAAGCCATTACCTTTCCTTCACAAAGCTTGGACAGCCTTCATTTTTCCACGCATTCCAGTTCTCCTCATTGTTCAAAATGTGCTGTAAAGACATAAGCCGAGACTGACACCTCTGAATATTTCTGAAGTGTGTAAAAATATACAACCTACTTTTGCTAAGGTTCAGGGTACAAATCACTCAAGAACGTTTCCCATTAAACGTTCTGTACAGGTCATATAATTTTCACTAATCATTATTTAGGTGAAGGAAACATTTAATACTCTTGTATCTTAGAATAATAGTTTTAGCATCTTCAGTTTCATCAAGAGGCCTACCTCCACCATGTTGGCGAATTTGTCTCCATCAGGTGGAATTTCTCTGAGCAACTGCAAAGGAAAGATTGTGCTGTCAAACAAACATGCCAGCTCCCCTGGGTAATAATTAATTCCAACTCTCAGCCTATTGGGCAATTAATAAGAAGTAATTACTATTCTTTGGGTAGAAACAATAACCCTGGATTGAAAATAAATTGAGATTTTCACCAAGGGCTATTTAAAGACAACTGGGGATGAAAGAACTGACCTGGTAAACCAGTTTGGTGGTTTCTTCCATCCATAGACACTGGTCATCATTTAAAACACAATTGGAGCTGAGAAAAGGGAGTTGCAACATTTGAACAAACATTTGAACAAACATTTGAACAAACATACGAACAAACATACGAACAAACATACGAACAAACATACGAACAAACATACGAACAAACATACGAACAAACATACGACATGCTCATTGCAAAAGGCTATTTTGCTAGTTGTTAGCCAATCTGTTTTACTAAACTATATCTGCATCATGGGATTTTAAGGACCTGTTCAACATTCCTAAAAACACAGGGGAGATAAATATAACTTACCTTTTGAACTTGACCTGGCCTTTCAGATACTGGAAGAGGATTAAATACTGCAGGAGAATGTGGCGTCGGAAGTTACCATCACTTAACTGCAAGTCCATCAGCTGTGTGAAAAGAGGACAAGCCAATGAGGGCCAAACAGCCTTCGCCCAAGGATTTACAATGAATGTCAGCATCTAGAAAGCCGGTGTTTTGGGACTGATAATAGCACAGCACCTTCTCACTGGTGAGGAATTTCGCAAAGTAAACATGCTCTCCTCCAGCCGTCCTGAGCTCTTCCAGTTTCCGCTTCGACGCCTGAGTGTCATCCAGTTTGTAGCTTTTAAACACCGCCAGGGTCTCATCCGAGTACTGGGGAACAATAAAGAGAACGTCACCGGAAAAGCAGGCAGTTTAACGAAGAGGCTCCCCACCGGAAAGTGAGCCTGGTATATGAGCTTGTTCCTCGCCTGAAAAACATGCACCTATATTAAAACTGTATTATTTTAAGCAATGGATAAGCAAAAACTGCAGATGACCGATCAAGCACAGATTTGCGTTTAACAGTCACTGGTTACATTCGCGCCACTATCTGGCCATTGCTTTGTGCACGGGTGCAATGACACGAGTCGTGGTGCAAGCGACTGAGAAGGGCACCTTCAGAAAGGTCATCCAGGAAAACTTGTCGTAGCACTGCACTGGGTTCCTGAAGTAGTCTTGCAATGTCCAGAACTTTCTATACAGGGCGTAATCGATGGGAACGGTGCTAGAGAAGAGGACATAAAAAGAACGACTTAAAAAAAAAAAAATAATAATTAAATGACGACTGCGCACATTTTATCACATAATTGACTACACGGCAAATTCAGCCTTTGCTATAACTTGCATTGACGTCCATACCCAAGTTCTCATTAAGATAACACTAGACTGCCCTTTTGTTACCAGGGCTGCTGATGTCACAGAGAGCCCCTCTTACCAGGGGGTCGGCTCGTCGTCTCCCATCTCACCCTCTTCCACTTCCATACCATCCTCTTTCTCTTCTGTGTGCTGTGAGGGACAAAAATGCAAGTGTGACCATTCCACCTTGAAATGCCACAACTGTGACCCACAGAGACAAAACAATGAGAAACACAACGGAATCTGCGCACGGCTCTCTACATGCTGTTCCCTTTAGTGTCATCGCTGTGAATGCTACTCTTATGGCAATTAATTGCTTTAATACAACGTGCAGTTTCTATAACTTTGTAATTTGTATCGCATCCTTAAAAAAATTAAAATAAAAATATTTTCTCCAATGTGCTTCATATCTGGCACTGATCCACAGTCAACTATGGTATATTTGTAGATACTTGCAATCACGTGTTCTGAGTTCTAGAACGAGCCCGCTGTTGGGTTCCACAGAACTGCTACTTGGTTCTTTTTAGGTTGAACATCACAGGAATGGGCAGCTGCTGACATGCAGCATATTCAGAGTGGACACCAACCTTCTGACCAAGAGTGCTCTCCTGCTCATTCTTGTTGAACACTGTGATGTTGTCAAGGTTAAACTGGCTCTGCAAGTTCAGACCTGAAGGCACAGAAGACAAGCCAAGCAAGATTAATACCTCAAGATAAATATATAGACAACATACGAATAAATAACAGATTTCACCTCACGCTGACTTCTGTTAATAAATACACTGAAATCAAAGGGCAGAGTAATCCCTCCCTACCGGATTTCTCCGACAGTGGAAACAGTCGAGCCAGAAATAGTTGGATCCGGCCGCAGAAGACAGTGTTCTGCGTTTTGGACAGACGCCTCAGGAGATCTGGGCAGGGAGACACAAACATATGCTTGTTACCGGTGTGCCGTGCATTTATGGAGCATAAACAATGATCAAATGACAGCTCACTTCAAGATTTGGAAACTGGAAACAATAATAATATAACACACCTGCAGCAAGTGATGTTTGTAATAAAAATTTTAAATTAACTAACAGGTACTGGAGCATTTTGTGTTGCTGAGGCTGTAATGTAATGCATGAAGCAGTTTAGCAGTTTAAACTGGTATAAACCTTACCATTGCACATCCTTAACAAGTAGTTCTTCCCAGCAGTATAAAATGAGCTCTAGAAGACACAGAAGGTTACAAATATGGTATCCAAAGCACCAAAGAGCAGTTGTCAGATCCCTTTGATTGACAAAAAACAGGGATGCACCATAAATCACCCCCCCCCCCCAACTTACAGACTTCCATGTGGAAACGTTTTCCTCAACAAAAGTGAATATTTTGTCACACTGGTCAAGGGGAAGACAGTCAAGCACATCTCCAAGCAGGAGGAAAGGGGTGGTGGCTGAGCAGATTCCTGCAGACCAGAAGAAGAGTTAAATTCCAAGATTTTGCAACTTCTGACATTTGCCTTGACACAACTATCTAGCCAGCCACAAAGAGGCAGTCAGATATTACCTTCAGTGACTCCATCAATACTGAGGTAAATGAGCGACAGGAAATCATCACAGCCAGTGTTCTGTTTCACCTACGGAATACAAAGTTGCCATGCCAAGTATTAACCACGATACACACTTTATATGATTCATTCATTATTGATATTAATAACAAATCTCAGCTTACAATTACCCCCTCCAACACCCCTCGAAGGGCCTGATCAAGCGTTGTCTTCTTCTCAGTCTCACTGGGGAAAAAAGTCGGTCTCTTGTTACTCGTTAGTCACCCAGTGATTAGCTAAACCTTAATGAGTGCGAAGAACTATGTATGGACTGGAATCACACACACAACACTTAATTAGATCAATGAAATCGGACAACTCTTACTTTCCGGATAGCTGGTTGAATATGTTTATCAAGGGTTTGATGGTCTTACTGTCCAACGCACTTATAGTTGCAGCCTTGGGGGAAAAAAACAGACACGTATGTTTACTGAATGAAAGATAATCAATGCGAATCAATAATCGATACGAGTATGCCATGACACAGACAAGAAGGCGTAAGATATCATGGTCAGATAGCGTGGCCCTGGAAACCAGCCTATGGGCACGTTTCAGAAAATGAAAGCTACATAACGTTCGTTACCCTAACTTTGTTAAAACAAAGACATAAATTGCCCCATCACATACCAAAACGTTAACAAAACAGCCCACAGCGCTAACTAGCCGGCTAGCCGGGATAACGCACTCATATTCAAACGTATGCAAACTTTGGCAATTAATTTAAGAGACAATAACCAAGCTTAGCATACACATGCGGTGGGTGGGCATGCTTAAACTGCATAATCCTTACCGTAAATTTATCTTTGGCTTCATTAAAATTGAACACAGACGGAGACATCTTTCACACAAATACAGCGCTTAGATGCGGCACAACACAGCGATCTTCCGTCATGGAAAAAATGCGCCGGAAATGACGCAAAAACCAATCGCCCACAAGGTTGTACTGTTACCTGCCATAGCAGATCTATTCCTTATTTGCATCATCTAGATGCATTAAAGAAATAAATCCATTAAATGTCAGCTTTATTTGGAAGAATACGCATAATTATATAAGGAAAATGGATCTCATTAAATACTATAAAGATGGGGGAATTATTGATTTTGAGGTGATGGGATTGAGTTGTTTAAATTAATTGGCTCGAGTCTTTCATAAGGAATAGTAATCTGCCCCAGTTGTAATGCTCCTCAGTACTTTGCCAGTTAGTGGGGGGTGTTGTATTTTTACTGAACTGTGATACCCGTCACGCTTTTTTACAATCGAGTGATTTTGAGAAGGAAGCCCATGTTGGTTAAGAGCTGGCAGGAAAGAGGTATATGGTCAGTGATTCATCTAATGGATGAATAAAGTGAGTTACCGGGACATGTGAATTTTAATAAGAGATATAATCTGAATTGTTCTTTAGCGGAATCCTCTACCCGCATTTCTGCCCTTGTCTAAGGGGTTTGGGAATAATCATAGGCCAAAATTGCAGAAGATAATTACTGACAAATTGGATTTGTTGGACAAAAAAATCTAATATTACTTTTTTCGAGAAAAGGTTTCATTAAATCTTTATATCCTGGGCCAGCAAAAAGTAAAAGAGATTATGGACAAATGGAAATTTGCATAGTTAGTTGCATAGGTGTCCATAAGTTATGGTTGGACGTATTTCAGTGGCTGGGAGAGAATTCCGTGAATGTGGAGCTTCTTTCTCTCAAGGTTATTTAATATGATTATGCATTACAAAACAAATATATTGAGTTTTTGGTTATTAACATTGTTACTATGGTACAGTTTTTTGTACATACACGTACATTTACGAAATCTCCTCACCTTCCATAATGAATGGAAGGAGGTGTTGTAGGTCAGTGTTTCCCAACCTTGTCCTCAGTGAACCCCGGACAGTCCACGGCTTTGCTCCCTCCCAGCGCCCACCCAATCAGGAAGACCGAATACCTGGTACAGGTGCCCTGGGAGCAGAAAGGAAGAAAAAACATGGACTGTCTGGAGTTCCCCGAGAACTGGGTTGGGAAACACTGTTCTAGGTAATACAAACTACAGTATATAGCTTGCCCCGAAGATATTCCGAGATGACACTCCAGAGGGCGCCAGCTCTCAGTCCGACACAAAGTGAAATCAGCTGGTTAGAAGATGTTAAAGTTGATGGACAGAAGATGGCGCCCTAGGCTGTCGCTTATGTCGCCTAATGGGTTAAATGGCACTAAAGAGCATTTAAGATGCCTAACCACGGAACATCATAGGACATGGACAACAGCTCCACACACAGGGTAGGGTTTGAACCGCCAGCAGTGAAGGTGTAAGGCAATTGTAGCCGTCATTACGACTTGAACAGTGAATTATCAGAATGTAACGTGATGCTTTAAAATTATTTTTCCATGTTAACAATTATGAAATAAGGCCCAGTAAAAAAAAATCATTAGTTTATCATCCTTTCAATCAGAAACAAGTGATGAGGAAGGGCGAATTTTTTTTTAATTTTTATTTCTTAGAAAAAAGAAAAAAGTTTTCAACATCAACAGTAAACAAAAGGAACAGCAACAGATATGCGACATATGGTCTGATCTGCAAAATTAATATGAAAAGAAAATATTTAAAAAAAAATGTTTCATTCAAAATGCCAGTTCATATCTATTAATTTCCTTCTTGAGGAGTGTTCAAAGTCCTGGTTCTTCTATCCTGAAACTTGCGACCATCAGCTTTGCTGCAGGAAAATACAAAATAAAAAAAATCGATGCGGGCTAAATTCGCCACGCGGGCGGGGATGATAAACTAATGATTTTTTTTACTGGGCTTAAGTTATTGACATTTAATATGACTCTCAAACTATTCATCTTCCAATCATCGTTAAGGTCAAAATTCACTCACTCACTCACTCTACACACACACAGACACACACACACACACACACACATATGTGTGAGGCATTTGTCACCAATTATCATCTCAAGCATTAATTAATTTTTAGAGTAAAGGGGATGCCTTCGGTCAGTTATTCTATTACCAGTAGGTGTCACTGTCGTGTCACTATTAAAGTAACGAATCGGTGCCGCTTCAAAATACAAGAAAAATATACACAGGAGGTGTGACGTTGTAATCGGGACGTGGAGATCCCTCGCATCATCGATGAGTGGAAAGTCTCCGAAAACCACAAAAGTAGATTTTTGATTGCTTTTTGAGATTTTGTGTGTGTGCACGTATTTTTCAGCAAACGTCTCAGGCGCTAAAAGAAATACGTTGCTGCGAATATGCGAGTGTGACAGTAACTTTTATCACGAGGGGTGCTCCTGTATGCTTGCGTGAGATAAGTGTTTTTTATGTGTGCTCATGGATGTGATCATAACCGTCGGGTGTGACAAACAACTTTTTTCGTTCTGTTTTTAAACATGCAGTCCTTGGGCCTGATGCCCAATGTTTCCTGAGATAGTTTCCAGTCCTGAATTAGCGACATGGAATTTGGATGCAACATCAAATAGAGCACATCGGGCAGTAAAATACCTCCCATTTAGGTTTCATCTTCACGGCCTTAATGGAATATACGCTATAAATATTACAGATATTGTGTCATGCATTGTGTATTATGTTGTATACTTAGGTTTTTCTTTATGGATACTACAGAAATATCGACTTACATTATTGAAGGATAACGCTGACTAATTCTGACTAACGCTGATTAAAAATTGCATATAACTAAATTTAAAATATAGATATATATATATATATATATACAAAAGATTAAAGTTTTAATCTCTTAACTGTAGCATTTCGATTATGATCTGTTAGGGTTAGAGTTCCAGAACACATTATAAGCAAGGGATTATGAGTAATACATCTCTGCCCGAAACCCGTTAAGGAGGATCTGACGGTTTTGCCACAGAAGACAATTTGGTAACACTTTACTTGAGAAGCACTTAGTTACTGAGTTTAAAAAAAAAAACAGTGTCAGCATTGAATACATTAACTTATTGATTCATAATGAAAGAACATGGGATGAGTATGTAACACACTTCTGGTTAATTAATACATTAAGTAAGAGTTTCACTACGTTATTTGTGGTCTACAGTCACATGATTTTTTTTTTTTAACTGAGCCGGTCTAAGGTACCTTCTGCATTAACAGCACTGGTGCTGCTGGCTGAATCGCCAGTGAAATACCCGGAAATTAACAATCAGTGTGATTTGGTAAAAGTATGATCTATGTAACACTGTGATGTAGCATAACAGTTTCTGCATCTGTGTAATAGATTTTAAAAAAATAATAATAAAAGATTTCAAGCTGTGAAAGCAGTCATTGGTAACAACAGCACTAAGTGAATAATGATTCCATTATAACTATGGAAGCCATTTTGGCTGCACGGTTTTGATTCAGTACCTTCATGTGAAAGTCCTTTGTGTTACTTATAATTGGTCTGAGAATCCCCCCCCCCACACACACACACACACACACACTTCTTCTTTTTGTAGGGGCATAAAGGCCTTTGGCGGGGGTTACATTTCAGAGCATCACTGTCCGTCACAATTAACACACTCTTGTTGGGCTGGGTTGGGGTCCCCACATCCACGGGCTGGCGCACGGCCGCCGGTGTGGGAAGGGGGCCTTCGACTGCACTCGGCTCGACTCCATCACGGGACCCGCAGGACCTCAGGCTTAGAGGAGCGCAGCGAGATTCACTGCGTTGTCAGCCTGTGGCGGTGGGGAGAGTGATTCCGGCTCTCCTGTTTGGTCAACGTGGTTGTTTTAGTGTTTGAGGAGAGATAAGATAGTGTCAAGAAGCTGACGCGAGTGTGCAGTTAGCTGTAGGGCAATACATCGTTTTTCAGCAGTGTTCGTGACATTGAGAAGTCTTCGGCGTGCAGTTAGACAGCTCCTCCTTCTAAGCTAAAGCTCAGCTGAAATGCCAGCCCCCCCCCCCCCCCCCCCCCCCCCCCCCCCCCCCCCCCCCCCCCCCCCCCCCCCACCCCCCCCCCCCACCCCCCCC
>JAODKE010000088.1:3158235-3172658 GCA_026779605.1 Mormyrus hasselquistii
CCCCCCCCCCCCCCCCCCCCACCACCCCCCCACACACACACACACACCCCCACACCCTTTTTTCAGTTCCCTCTGTCCAAAAGTGTACTCCTCACTGCAATGGAAAATCAATACTATTCACCTAGAACTCATAGAATTGTAAAATCTCCAAAATGCCTTCATAGGTTATTCTTCCTTATGCTCCTTTGATAAAATTCACTCGGGGAAACAGCTTTCTAACGGTAAACTGTTAACTGTTAACTCTGATACTTGATTGTAAAATACGAAGGCTATTTTTTGCGGACTTCTGAAAGCATTGAGCATTGCTAGGTATCTGCTCAGCGTTACATATCTTAAATGCCACTGTCAAAAAAGCAGAGATTTCCCCTTGGAAATAATACATTTGTTAACCTTGTGTCTAAACTTAGTGTGTGCTGAAATGTATAATATTTTGGATACAAAATGAAGTTTACTGCTAAATTAACTTTGCAGTACTTGTTGAACAACAGCATGTAAATCCAGTGAGAGATACTAAATGTGGAATTTTGTACCTGCTTTTTAAATTCTGGACCTCATAAGACTGATCTTCATTTGTTCAGATGAAAGATGAAAAAAAAAGGATTCAGCTTGTAGACCAGGGTTACCCCATCATTGCCACTGGTTTTATGAAGGTAAAACTTCATAAAACGAAGTAAAAGAAGATATGCAAAAAAAAACAACAACTAAACGAAAATGATAAACATTGTTTCCAAAACAAACTGAAATAAAATGAAACCAGGTGTCGAATACCTTTAATTAATAATTAATAATCTAATTACCGTTTTTATTCATATTTACCTTAATTACTGATTTGTTTTTTGTTAATGTCCATAAATAACGCCTGGAACATTTTTTACCCATTTTGAGGACAAAAGTGCATGATGTGCAGTGTGAATTCATGTAGGATTCACTAAAGATCAGACACATAACACTTAGAAGTAAAATAACTAAAATAAACTGTAAAATATATACAAACTAAATGAAAATGAATATTTAAAATAAAAACCAATAAATCACACTGAAAACTAAATTGGATTTCAAATGAAAATTGAAAATAATATAAGAATAAAAACTAAATTAAACAAATCAAAACCATATAAGATGTTGCAGACGGGAGGAACCTTGGGGGAAAAAATGAGACCAAAAATGTTTCTTGCTGGCACAGTGGAGAGGTGCAGCAAAACAGAGTTTGTTTATTAGGGTGAAGTACAATGTTGGGACCTGAAAGGTCAAACACACACAGGAAGAAGAAGCTACTTACTGGCACGGATGGTGGGCTATGGCAGAAGACAATATGGTACACGAAGCCAGCACAATGGGGAACCGCGCCCCATCTTTAACAAACTGCTCCCACAGCCCCTCTGAGACATTACCATGTAACCAAGGATGTTATGCGGCCAGGAAACAACAAGGCAGATGTGTATCGCCCTGGTCCTGGGGAGGCAGACTGAGCCCCCTGACTTTCTGTCCCACCCTGACCCGAAGCTTCCTGATCACTCACGTGGAGCGTAAGGTAGCCCAGATGTGGCCCACTAAGAAACCCCGCCGTCCCCGTTCAGTCGTGGCTCTGGTTGCGTCTAATATCGCTCGTTAGCTTGTCACTCAGCGCCTTGTCCTTTCGACCAAAAGTAAACATGCTGAACGGGGGGTAAAAAATAGCTCTGAATGCCTTGCTTCCAGTGCAAACGTGGCCTCGCCCTCCGCTTTATCGCCGCAGCCCCACACGCAGGAATAGAGAGGCCGAATTTCAGAGCTGCAGAGCAAAGGCATCGGAGGTAATGACACCGACACAGAAGATTGAATGACAGGCATGTTAACGGTAAACTATCAGCTGAACGGGCCTCTTCCTTCCCTTAATCAGGCGCTTGGCCGAGAATCATTTGCGCAATGTATATAATTCGCTGGCAGGATTTCCCGCTTTTAAACTCTTTATGAGTGAAGTATGCTTAAAGCCTGGGTCATTCTAAACCCCCCCGGGCTGCTGGGAAGGTGTCGTGTGCACGTGGTTGAGCTACGCCGCACACGCTTGTTCCGGGAAGCCGTGGGGAACCATCTGGTTTCACCCTGAAGTGATGACCAGGTTCACCGCACAACACATTTCGTTCGCTTTTTAGGCAAACAGCCACATTGTCATGCCCCGCCCGTCTGATCCTCCCGTGTGCCACGCCCCCCCTCGCTGTCTCGTGTGGAGTCATTTCTGCGAATGTGAACCAGAATAAAACGTGTCAGTAATTATCATGCTGAAGAGAGGATTTCTAACCACAGCATTCTGACTCTTTGAGAAGCAAAAATGGTCACTTTGGACATAGTACTTGTTTCTGTAGAAATTCATCAATGACATACACTCATTAAAGCATTTTGTGTTGGCTATGGCCTTATGTGTCAAGTTCAGAATCACACCGCTAACATTCAGAACTTTTGTTGGGTTTTCTAGGGGATTCAAACTTAACAGGACTAATCACCTACCATCAGCCTCGAAGGGGACATTAACTAACAAATATAAAGTTACTAACCTGATAACTATTAGTTTTCTGTTTACATTTTATCTGATGAACATTTACAGAATTCAAGAAACATTTAGCGTGATATCCACGTGTTTTCTATGGAGAGATAAAAACAAGGGAGCCTAAAGCAAAAAGCATTTAAACCTTCGTTAGCTAGCTGCAACGTTAGCAGAGTCGCTAAAGGGAAAAAAAAAAAAACATAGCAGATCAAGAATTAAACATTAGGGAAAAAGGTACAAAGAAAAAAGTTTTTTTTGTTTTTTTTGACAGGATCAATGCCTGGGTCATTGCCAGGAACCTTCCTGCTGTGTTACGGGGGCGGGGCTCTCGTGTTCCTGCAATTTGAGTATTCTCCATATTTGGGGGACGGCAGGAAGCCGTAATGCAGGACAGCAGCCACTTCCCCTATCAGGGGCCCAGCCAGTACACCTGAGTAGTGTAAGCTGTAATGGCAAAAGCTGTTTCTCTCATTACAGCTCTGTACCATTTTGAATTTAAACGTGATGAATTCAAGCTGTGTTACCCTTTTAGTAAGAACACAGAATTCAGCCTTTTTGTACGTCAACGTCTCTGTGCGCTAAAGTTAATGAATTGAACTAAAATTAATGAATTGAAACAACCATAACTGACAAACTTGTTACTGAAATGCGAATTATGTTTTTTTTTTTATTATTCTTAGGGGTTTTCATTTTAAACGCATAAAAGCCCACAAAAGGTTTAGACAACATCAACGCAACGTATACATCAGGCTGTCAGAGAAGGAGGATGTTACAGGGGATTATTAATATGAAATACTGCATGGAAGGCAGCGTTTATTAAAATGAGTCAAGATTACCCAGTGGTTTTGAAAGGATGCCTTAATGAGAGCTGGCCCGAACAAGTGGGCGGGGTTTATACCACACCCAGTCTAGCTGGCCTGTGGTGAAAACAGACATTAGTCTTGGTAGGAATTCACAGGTTTTTCGCAGCTTCAGAAGAAGTAAATGTACTTCACAAGGATCACACAACTCTGTTCACGTTGATTTTCACAAATGGTGTTGATTTTCCCTTGCAGTGAGCAGCACGCATTTGGACAAAGGGAACTGAAAAAAGAACCAGCTGCACAACTGAGGGGTTGGAGTTCAAGGGCCTTGCTCAGGGGCCCATGGACATGTGGCTATTCTGCCAAGACCCAAACCGACGACCGTCCAATCAGAAGCACAGAGGCTTAGTCGCTGTTTGCACAGGCACGGGTACATAGGAACTATTAGGTGTCTGCTTATCCCATTATACACACATACCACCTTGTGTGAGACACACAAATAAGCAGGTGAGAGAGCGAAGCTTAGGGCCAGAGCACATGGTCAGCCATTTATCCGGCACGCAGAGCGAGTTTCAGGCTTGGAGACTTTGCTCGAGGGCCAAACAGTGATGCGACTACTCCGGCAATCACCAGATTTGAACTACTGACCTTCTAATAATATATTACGACTGTCATAATCTCGACATCATTGCAAATTACGGCTGTTTAGGACACACGCCAATTAACTCTCATCATGTGAAAGAGGGCGAGCTGGCCGGGAGAGGCTGGCCCCGTACCTCTGGGTGTCATTTGTTCGGTGACGATCATAAACCTCTTGAAATGCTAGATGGTCAGGATATGTTAGAGGCCACGCGATCCCACAGGAACACTTACTGACACTCCAGACACACTAGTTTAAAAACGATTGTTCACTCACAGCTGCCAGATGTCCCATGCTCGCCGAAAGGCCGGCGGCCAGGACGGCGGCGCCCATGACGTCCCTTCTCCTTTTATCTGTGGTCGCTAGGACACACGGGACCAGCTGGAAGGGGGGCAGACACTCAATGCCAAAACCTTGACTTGCCGTGACTTTATTTAGCTGTTGAGGGAGAGGAAAGAGGAAACTGTATATTTTGCACTTGCCTAACGGGCGACCAAAAACCTGAATGTAATGTTAAGAGGACTTGGAAAGAATCCACTTTTGGCAAACAGTAGACAAGATTGGAAACAAATTACAGGAGGGCAATTGTTTATGTAGCATAAAGTCTTTCCCCCATTGAAAAGGGCACCTTAGAAATGGTACTGATGCTTAGTCTGAAACGTCAAAGCCTTCCTGGAGAAATTAGCATCAAACCAAACCACACAAAGATCAGAGGTTGCCCTGTTGATGATTTCCGCATAGGTTCTTGATATTTGACCAAAGCATAACCACTAAAGAAAATCATCATAGCGTCATTGCCTTATGAGATTAAACTAGTAACATAACTAATTAACCATGCACAACTATGATCCAACCTAGTGCCACTGGCCACTGGAAATAATGGCCCCAGTGATCTAAGCCATCACGTAGAGCGCAGCCCTCAAGATTCTGCTCTGGCGGCTGACCAGCATTCCCACGGTGACCGTTGGATTCAGGTGAGCCCCACTGGTGGTTTAACGGGAAACACGACCTAGAACAATTACATGGTGCGCGGGATGTGTGGAATTTCAGCAGGCGACACAGCTCACGATGGCCAGGCCAAAAGCCAGGGACACCTTCACTTCCGGGTCGGGTCCGGTGTTGCTCTCATTACCAGTGACAGCACTGGTACCCGTCAATATAAAGAGGGTCATGCCCTCCAGCTGGGGCAGCACGACTCGCCAAAAAGACATAGACCTGATCTCCTTTGCTATGGACTAGGTCGTCTGCTCTGTCTGGTGACAAATACAGACTAGTCAATAAAGCATTTATAGGGCACTTTTTATAGTAGTACTGTAGGTGTTAAGTATCCAAAAAATGGCGAAGCCCTATGGCACTAATACACAAACTGCTGAGTAAATTTCAGTTCTTATAAGGACATGGATTGAAGATTGATGTGCTCAGCTTGGCTTGTTGCCAGGCGGACTTGAGGCCTTTTTTTATGAGGCACTAAAATCCTCCGACCATGAAACTGCGACCCTTAAATATTTGATTACTTTGCTATTATTTCCAGTTCCTGAGGAAGACATATGAGGTAGTTAAACACTGGATGCCAATGAGCATTTTGCCAAGTCTAAACTCACACAAACTTCATGGGTCCGAATCACTTGCATGCAATTTGGATTTGAGCAATCCTGAGTTTCACAATATATACATATGTATACGGAAAAGGCAGGATGTCACAAATGGCATCTCCTGGACCACTGCCATCGCTGTTTAACCCATTGACAGTGTTGGGGACGTTACTCACAAAAAGTAATCCATTACAGACAGAGGTGGAAATTTCACGTCCAGAGAGTACAAATCCAAAGCAAGGTTTTGTTTAAACCAACCAGTTGAGTACTCTGTGACTGTGATTCTTTATACTCAACTCAGCACCTGCAGTGATATCTTCCAGATGAGGTTCTGGCACAACAGCGACATCCAGGCAATCGCAGAGCACCTCCACGTGCTCAGAGGGGCCACCAGGATGAGGGAACAGCAGGACGTCATACACAAGAGCAGCTAGAAGCATCACCAGCAGCACCGACCATTGGCCCCACCCGGTACACCTGCCATACCACTGAAGGAATTAGCAAGCTAGCCGTTGTTTTAGGTTTGTTTAAATAGAATCAGTTTTGGGTTCCAGCAACCAGGGGTTCACTACTGTAGCAAAATGGAGTTTAAGGTGCCAATTTCCTCTGTTTTCCCCCACAATTCAAGATATCGTCAGCACAGGATTTATTTTGACCACCTAAGAGAAGCCAGAAAGTCCATATTTCTCCCTGCAATTGACATACCCACTGATTATGGAAAGCTTTCAGAACAAGAGCTGCAGAACAAGAGCTGCCAGCAGCCGCACCACCTGCAGTTCTGACCAGGATATCCATCTAAAGCTAAGCAGGCTTGGCCAGTACTTGGATGAGAGGCCAATTAGGAACTCTGGGTTTCTGGTGGAAGAGGTGTTGGTGTGGCCTACATGTTAGCTCGTCCTGTGTAAATTCCAATGCCCCAGGCCAGTGATGGGGGACACTGTGCTGTCCTTTGGATGAGATGTAAAAACTGAGGTCCTGCCTCTGTGGTCAGAAAAGATCCCTGGGCATCTTTCAGAAGAATAGGGGTGGTCCCTGTTTACCTGGCTGAAATTACCCACTGTGGCCCTATCAGATCAGGCCTCCTAATCATGCCCTGTATCTGATTGGTGAATTTTCACCTGCCCCTTTTCTACTGTGTGGTGAGCATACTGGTGTTGAATGACTGCTGTGGGACCATCCAGGTGGGGGCTACAGAGAGGTGGTGCCTGAAGTGGACCCCCATTGATTCCTTGAAGTGCTTTAGGTGTTTGAAAAAGTGCTAAATAAATGAAACATTCTTTCCTTCAAAAGCTAGGCCACATGAATGGGCAGGATTGATTGCAGTACAGCTGATCTGTGGACAAAGCATTACATTTCATTCATACTTTTAAGTGTCAGACTTTTAAGTGTAATGTATTTACAGTCATGAAAGACATGCAATGCATTTTAACCCACCACAGGATGCTGGTTACTGGTCTGAAGCTGCTTCATCCCACAGCATGGGTGATAAGGAAGGATAATCTGTAATTTTAACCAACTCACTCGAGGGTAATCAAAGGTTTATGTCTGAATATGGAAATTGCGTAGGCTCCGGATGCTTGCGGCCCCACATAGGACAAGGAGGTATGGACGAGGCATGGAAGGAAGGATGGGTGGATGAAACTTACTCCTGAGTCCAAAGCTGGAAAAGCCTTGGGTAGCACTGGCATCACTGGGCTTGAAAGGCTGGGGGGGCACCTTCAAAAAAAGTTAGCAAAACATTAAGCATATGCCGTTACATGAAGGATTGTGAGATGAGACAGCATTACCCCAACGCGGTACTCAGGAAAGACTCCCGTCAAGGTCAATTATGCAATAGTTGCAAGGAGTAACTGAAGGCTACTCACGCTGTTAACTTTAGTCCATACTCAATGACACTGGCAAAGGCTGCTCCCATCATCCTCTGGGTCACAATGTACAACACAGGTCAGAAGATGCTGATCCGGCAGCTGACCAGCATCCCCAAGCCAACGGCCCGGGTCAGGCGGACCCCAAAGATGTGGACCAAGGTGGCGCTTGGCCAGGCCAAAAGCCAGGGGAACCTTCACCTCCTGGTTGGGAGCTGTGCTGCCTGCTGAAATTCCACACATTCCGTACACCACGTTCTTGAGGTTCTACGTTGTGTTTCCCGTTAAAAGTGGGTTGTATCATACGTTGGCTTTTCCCAAATTGGGTTTGAGGGGGCGGTTGATGGGGGTGGGAGTCCCAGAAGATACAGAAATTTCCCAGAAGTTGCATGACCCCTACACTGATCCATGATTTATTTTCTTACACTCATAGACATGATGTCATTCACCTGCCATATCAAGTAATTTTGCACATTTTAACATGTTGCATATATACTCCCCACAAGTTTGAGGGATCTGATCCTTTGGTTTATGCCATTTTATTGGTTTAGCAGACTTGCAGTTTACATGTCCGTTACTCCATGCACCGTAAAACAAACTTAATCCAGAGTGGCTGACATTTTATCCAGTATCAGCTAGTTAGGGAATCAGATGAGATCCTGACCTGTTTCTTCGGAAAACACACCTTTAAGCATTGATGTTCCAAAGAAGAACTGCAGGAGTCAACAGGTTAGGCAGCTAGAGAAAATGCATCAGCTGTAAGGGCTGCCATGCGCGTTGCGTTGCGCTTTTCATCGACATGCTCGTCCCACGATTCGCTTGAATGTTGCACTGCTGCACGCATTTCTCTGCGCTGCACACTCCTACTGATGACAATGAAAATGGATACAAACACATTCCAAAGTGGTTGCATGCATTTTTTTACTCTCCCCCCCCACCCCCCCACAAACACTAAGGAAAATCATGTACAATCAAACAATTGGCTAATACAACGCAACATTAAAAACGCATAAAGACGCGCAAGTATGTGGAGAAGAGAAACGCAAGATGAAGACACAGAAAAATGCATGTTACAAAAAAAATGCAGCACGTGTTGCGCTTTTCATTGGGTTTTTTTTTTTTTTTTGCTTCCCTACTATGAACATATCATAATGACTTAAATCTATTAACAAAGGAAGTGCTAGGAAAGAGGTGTGTAGCTCATGTCTGGAAAGCTGTGGATTCAAATCTCACTGGCAGGCAGGGTAATCACATGACCGCCGGGCCTTTGAGCGAAGGCCTTTACCCACATTTGCTGCAGGGATTGCTTGACCCTGCCCTCTTCCCTTGTACGCCACTCTGGATAAAAGCATCTGCTGAACAGATATAACATCCACAAGGGACACTGAAAAAGTGAAAATATATATTATGCACTTTGCAGAGTTACAGTGTGTAGGACTCCGGTTTCACCCCACAAATTATGTGGTTATGGGAGCCGGTGTCTCTGTCGGTAGCGTGTGATTGTGCATGAGCCCGGGATCGGCTTGGCGCTCTCTCTGCTGCCTTGTGTCCTGTCTTTGCTGGGGTCAGATCCAGACAACACACCACAACCCTGAACTAGATAAGCAGTTATGAAAGACAGATGGATGGAATGCCCGCAAAAGGACACGCTACAGGGTAGGCACAGGCGCGAATAACATTCAGCTGAACATTCTATTGGTAATTGATTAATTTGTATGGGGGGATTTTATTACTTGTTATATGTTACAGTATATATATGTTATAGTTATGCTGGTTAAATACAGGTGCACATTTCACTCTGAAGGGCTTATTTCCATATGTCAATTTGCTTTTTCTGTGCCCTTGGTGTAGCATCACATTTTCGGGAATTTGAATATCGTTCTTTTTAATGGATAATTTACTGACTTAATGTTAATCTTTGAGAAAAGAGTTTCTATATACACTGAAAAATTCAAAACGAACTTACATCAGTAGTAGGATAGTAGTAAAATAACAGCAATCCTGAGGACTTTACTCCGCAGTAGTGTCCAGCTCTTTGACTGGCAGGACGGTGATTCTTAGTCATTCAGAATTAAACTCTGCAGTGCTGGTACGGCAAGGCACTAGGAGTGTGAAAAGTACAAAACAATTTGGCCCAGCACGTAGCATGGAAGCTGCAAGGGTCTTTAATCAGCACTTCAGCTGCGTGCCTTTGACGGCGAGGCAGAGGCACCGCTGTCTTATCTAGCTAGGCGAACTCGTGCACGTGGCGTGGCGCCGCATCCCACGCTTACCACTCAGAATTGTTTACGTGTGAAATAACGGGCTTTCGGCGTGGTTTCGCAGCTATTGTGCTTTCTGTAAATCAGAGCGTGTCACTGCCCGGTGTCCCGTTACAAAGTGCAGGACAAACACCAGCCTCGGCAGTGCATGGAGGACGCAAAGAGCCGGTGGTGGTAATCGGAGGCGGGGTTCACGGAACGAAGAGCAGAGTGGACAGGAGGCAGAGCCACGGTAGGAGAGTGAGATATGAAGCGATCAAAAGTCATGCGGTAAAAATGACGTGAGATGCAATTACAGGTAGATGCACCCGAGGCAATGGGTACTGGCTTCTGTTCGTTGCTATGAGATATTTTACGGACCAAGGTAAACAAGACATTACCGTTATAATATAGATTATTATTTTACGGGTATCCAGTTACTTTTTTTTGTGATGAGTGAGCAGAAAGATTTACCCCCCCTGTCAGGTTTTGTCTGTCTTGGGACTGACTGTGGCGGTTTTGCAGTAATTGACTGGATCATTGCAAAGATTTTCCAAAAACTTATCCGCGGGAAAGACAAAGGCAGACACAGATGTCTGGAGGAAATGTCCCAGTGCACGGGGACTGTGACGATGGGTGTTTTATTTATCAAAGGGGAACAGAACAAAATGGTGCACACATGATACAAATATATATTTAAAATGCAAATCATACACATATACAAAAAAAAGAGCAATTTTGTTTTAAAAAAAATCTATAATACTGACGTTAAAGACTAAGACCAAGGAGACCAAGTTCCTGTCAAGTTTTTTTTTTAAATCGTGCACTCACAACATGCAATATTTGTTTCGCTACTGAATAGTTTGGTAAAAAAAAAATAATATACAATATAAAAAAAACAAAACAAAAAGAAAGTGTTACTTTGAATTAGGCTGTAATGGGACTTGTTATGGATCTGACGGAGTAATTGGACTGTCCTTTACTCGTCTATATCTCAAAATATGGATTCATTAAAGTCTATTTTTAACTGGAGTGACGACTTTACAAGCAGATAGGCAAGCATCGGGTCGGGTTTCTGTACAAGGGGGGCAGGGCTGGGGTTGCGGTCCCGACTCGTCATTTTGATGACATCTCCACCGCTGGGGTGTCCCCTGGTCCACTGACGTCATAATCCCCTTCAGGTCCACTGACCAGAACCTTTATGCGCTCAGGGAAGTCGTCGAATTTCGGGTACAGTAGGAACTCATACAAGAGTGCGGCTGCAACACCCCCGCACATGGGACCCACCCAGTACACCTGGAAAACAAAGATTTATTCTTAATTCCCAGAATCCAAGGATTCTTTTTGCTGTTTTTCTTTTTTGGAAACGTATTTTTGCTTCCCAGCAAACGTTGCCCAGTATGGCAGATGTGTGAAATTACAATTTAATGCACAATGAATTAACTTCCATAGTTGCCACGGTTCTGACTTACCCAGTGGTTATCAAAGTTGCCAGTAATTACAGCCGGCCCGAATGAGCGGGCTGGGTTGATACCGCACCCAGTGTAGCTGATCTGTGGGCAGAAAGATGCATTATTAGATTCGTGAAGCTACCCAGAATGTACACAAGAATAGACTCTTGTATTTGTGCAGAATATACATATTTATCATTGACATCATCACCGGTTCTCATGTATGTCAGTCTGTATCCTTGCTATTCAGCAAACTGCAGAACATGTGGTCGCTTGCTTCTCGTTTTGGGAGTTTAGACTTCTAAACTCCCAAAGCTCGGACGCGTGGGTGTACTCACAGCCGCGAGGTGGCCTAGGCACACTGACAGGCCGATGGCCAAGGGGGCGGAGCCCGTGACATCACGCCGTCTTTTATCTGTGGTTGCTATGACACACAGGACCAGCTGGAATGTGGCCAGGAGCTCGATGCCGACGCCTTGACTCGCAGAGATGTTATTTAGCTGTACAGGAGAATGACAGAAGACAGCAGTTGCCGTTTAGCATTAGCGGGGATATAAAATTGGTTTGTATTTAACCTACTGATCACCTCCCAAATTTAACCCAGTATTACCAAATGGTTGGTAGTATGATTTTCTCCTATGGCTACAAAAAAAAAATTAAATGACACTCATGTTAAATGATTTAAATGCAAGTGAACACGTGCAAAGTAATAAAACGCTACATTATCATTAAAAAGGTAAAGGTTTCATATTGAACTTTTGTGTAAATTTGAAATAAATGTAGACCAACTCATATTGATGTCATATTATTATATTAGTTTAACAAGTTTAATAGGAGGAGTTGGCAGTTGAATGCTGGAGTTTGTGATGGCTGGTGCACACTGATAACACGAGAAGGTGTCAAAACAACCAGCGACTGCTTGGGAGGTGATCAAAACAACAACAATAACAACACAGGCTTATTCATGAGCTTTTACAAGGCACAAGACGTCTGTGTTTTCGCAGTTATAAACAGCTCCATTCTGTTCAGGGCTGTATCGACTGGCTCAGGAAGCGACTGCTTCATTCGGGCAGTCGGGTGGCAGAAAGCTGATGTATTAACAAGGGGCCAGGCTGAATGTCAGACGTCACTACGCCGACGGAGAGAAAGCGCTTGGGAATTCCGTCGCCTGCTCCTTCAAACGTCACCCGAGTCACTCAGAGGCAGGGGGGGGGGTTGAAGCGCGGAAGGGTCACTTACCGTGTTGAGCCCCAGCGCGTCAGTGCCGTTCGGCCTCACTCCGGACACGATGCCGCTGGCGACGGCGGCCCCGAGCATCTGGGCCGCGATGTACATCACCGCCTTGAAGACACTGATCTGGCAGCTGGCCAGCATCCCCAGAGTGACGGCCGGGTTCAGGTGGGCCCCGCTGATGTGGCCCAAACTCTGGGCTAGGGTGGCGATGGCCAGACCAAAAGCCAGGGACACCTTCACCTCCTGGTCTGGATTGGCGTTGTGGGAGTTCCCGATGGCGGAGGAAATGCTGAGGGCTATGAAGAGGGTCATGCCCACCAACTCGGCCAGCACGGCCCTCCAGAACGCCTTGCACTTGAACTCCCTCTTCATGGTTGGGCCTGTGGTGGTCCTCTCTCGTATCTACTCACCACTTCTAACCCAAGACGCTTTTATATGTTTCAGCTGATACCAGAAGGAGGCGGACCCTGTCACAGTGAAAGGGAAGGGCATGGCCAATTCATTCGAAATCCTGAAGTTTCCTCCTCTCTCTTTCTTTCTCTCCCTCTCTCTCCCTCCCTCCCTCCCTCCCTCACTCGACATCAGGGCTGACAGGATGCTGTTTCTTTCCTCTGCTGTTTCTTTTCCCCTCCGGATTTGCCAAAGCCACATATAAACCGCTAAACCTTTTCAAACCTATCACTGCAGTATTAACTCTCCATAGGTTCAAGATCTCACTGTCCCTTGACCCATAATATCTCTGAGGTGTGGATGTCTTGTTAGTCAAATATCTCAGACCAACAACAAAAATACTATTTTCCTTCTGAAATCTACTTTTTATTTCTTCCTCATTGTATTTCTATAAACTGAAACTTTAAAACGCAACTTTCAAAAAAGAAAACATTTTCTGCTGCATAGTTACCTGTGTATTAATATATGACTTCTTGTGTTAAACTATGTTTTGTTCTCTTTAATTGTTCAGAATCAATAAAAACATTCAGCAGGTTCCTTTCTAACTGTCCTGGAGTCCACTACACCTGCTTGGGCCGAAATCTTTGAGCAGCACAGGCTGAAAGCGGCCGCTCGCCATGATATCATTCCTTGCCCCATAAGCCTTTGCGCTTCGTCGGATGGCTGTATTTTCAAAAGGGAAGCAGACACTTTATTTGATTAACAGTCCAAACGAGAAATGCTTTTGCACTCTGCGGGCTGATCACTCCTCAGGATCATTCTGCAGATGAAATCCCTCTACAGTATATATGATCAATTTAGAGATCTCTTCACTATGACTCGCTTGGGAGATCACTTCAATTTATAGACTATAATCACTTTAGAGATGCCTTCAGTGTAGAAATAAAAATCACTGTAGAGATTATTTCACTCTATGTATCAATATAGAAATTCCTATACTGTATATAAAAAGACCTTTCCAGCGATTATATCACATCATGTAATCCTCTCACTGTACAGATCTCGTCACTGTACAGATCTCGTCACTGTACAGATCCCTTTCAAGGAGCCATCACACTATGTTGCATCACTGTACTGATGTCCCTAAAACTGCAGAGATGCTTTTTACACTCTTTGAGTTTATAACAAACATCTTAAACCTTTCTAATGTTTAATATTTTGCATGGGATCGAAAGGCATTTTATTAGTAATTAAGCGTTTGCGATGCTATGCCCTCTGCTTTGCAGTACTTCAGCTGTAGCTTTCATTTAAATAAGAACGATTCTTACACAAGCTTCGAAATCCATGCTGAGAAAACAGCCGAAACTGCCCAATAGTTCAGAATGTTTACAAGGTTTTCGGGACAATCCATGTTTAGATACGGAAAATCTCTTCTTTCATTTGCGCTAAGACTGGGCTGCCCGCTTTCGCCGTGTTCCATGAATATACACCAGACTAGAATGACAAGAACGGGGGCAAATTAGCTTTTTAAGGTATGTAAGCATATTTGCTATGCAAATAAATACCGCGGTAATGTACACATACAAATGACCTCATGAAGAGTGAGCTGTTCTTAAGAGTTCTAGCCGTTCACCCCCCCCCCACCCCCCCCCCCCCCCCCCCCCACCCCCCCCCCCCCCCCCCCCCCC
>JAODKE010000088.1:3172758-3185182 GCA_026779605.1 Mormyrus hasselquistii
ACACCCTTACTGTAGCCATAAAAGCCTGGCCCCCCTCCGTTTTTAGTTGTTATCAAGGGATAAAATAAAAGCCCCCCCCCCATCCTGATTTGAATTTGGGAACCGGGTCCAAGTCACAGATTTTAGTTTGTAAAAAAACAGGGGGCATTCCACCATGACTGTGCTTAGCAACCCATCAACAAGTCCATCTGCCCCCCCCTCCCCCCCCCAAGTTTATGCAGGATGGCTGAGTGACACCTAAAACAAGACGTGATCCCACGATGCATCATTTGAATGTAAGGATTGACCCCGATATCGGACATCAAATAACCGTTTCTGTTCCTGGTGCCGTTCCTTTTGCAGATTAAACGCGTATTGTCCGGAGGTATTTCCCTGCTTGTTTAAGCACAGATCAGTAATTTGTATTCGTGGGGAGATGCGTGCAGTCATTTGCTTGGAGAGACTCACACTCAGAAGTGCTTTTGCTGAGTGTGACCGTGCGGGGCGTCGGCGCTCAGATACAAGAAGACGCTCCTTATGTAATTCGGAAGACCAAGCAGCCTGTAATCGATTCCGCCAGCCCCGCAAGGCGAGGGATACTGGATGTTAGGATGACGCTCCGCATTATAGTTGTTACTTGGTTTATAGTAACTGGTTTGGCAGGGGGCTCATTAAACCCCCCCCCCCCCACTTGTGGCTAAGCTCGTGTGAATAGTGCACATGTCAGGGAATGACTTGAGATACGGACGTGTAAACAGTGCAGGTTCAGCCCGCAAAGGGGTCAGAGTAGCAAGTCGAGGAATGTGTGTATCGTGACAGTGTGAGCAGAGCGAAAATAGCCATAGCAACCGTTTACAGAAAAGCAAAGATTTTCCTAATCTGTGGCATACGACCGAAGGCGCCGGAGGGGGGTGAACTCCGCAAACGGCGCCTCCTCTGCCAATCCCCGGGGCCTGCCCCGGAGCAAGCCTTCGCTGGGCCTTATCCCAGAGGCGTCCATCCAGTTACAGTAATCTCGTCGATAATGGCTTCGTCCCAGACTCCGCGCTTTTGTTTCTCCGATAAACGAGCCCGGGTGGGCAGAGGAGAACATTCCTGAAGGGAGGAACCCATGAAATTACATGTGACAGGATGGACCCTCTCTTTGCTAATTGCTCGAACTAATTTAATTGGTCCGATTTTCGGTGAGAAAAAAAAAAAAAAAAAGAACAAAAACTACGTGCTCATATCATCAATAAGTCGTTTGTTAACAGAGACAGATTCCCATGACACGGTGAACCCGGAACTAACTGTAACATAACTGCAGATAAGAGAGCTATCGTAAAAAATCATAATGAGTCCTACTGATCTGGTTGTCAGCGTGGATGTATTCGTTAGTGTGTCATCTGCATGCTGAAAGGGAGACAGATCTAAAGGCCCGGAGTGTAGAAAGGATGAATGTGACTGATGCCCTCGAACCTTCATACCTCCTGCGTGGCATTGAGTGAGAGCTAGCCTTCATCAATGGGGTCCATTCAGCAGCATGAGGTGGCTGAGGCAGGTGGGGGGGGGGTCATCGTGCTCCCCATGGACGTCACATGACCTCCCCTAACGAGGGGTGCAGAGAGACAGCGGCATTACCATGACCGTTACCAAGCAGGATGCCTGTCACCCCATTGTCACGCACCCAACGACCTGCCCCCTAATAAAAAAATAAACCGAAACAACAGACCAGGTCAGCAAAGGCCCGCTGCGGACGGCTCTCGCCACGCCGTCCTGCCTGGCTTACGTTTTCCCACGGGCAGCGCCTCTATCTAGCTACGCCCACTTTTAACCAGCTACAAATAAAACATTAAAAAATAAACGTAAATAAATCTTCGATGTGTGTCGGATAAAAAGAGGCACATTTTCATTTAAATGATTTTAAAGGCTAACAAATTCATCGTTTCTGTAGACATTTTGTAAAAGTTTTTTTTTTTTTTTTTCTCTCTCTGTTGGGGCATCATGACGGCTAAATGAACACAAATGTTATAGGAAGGATCCAAACACAAAAGCAAGCTCTGAAATGAAAGGCAAGCCGACAAGGAACGATGAAGGGAAACTCTACCAAGATTAGCCTTACCTTATTTAAACCAGAGGCTATATTTGTCTTTGGTTTACTATCACAGTGAAGTCGCTGCTGTTTAAAGGGATATTTCTGGACAGTTGTGAGAAGCCTCTGTGTTTCCTAATTGTAGAGCTGTGGCCTTTGTAAACAACGCTTCTCGAATGACCTACATGTTAGGTGTCTACTACAAAATTTCTATTTTTTTTTTATATTCTAGAATTTCTAGCTGATTTTCAGCATTTTTAATCAGTATGTCAGCCAAAGCATGCACATAAAATATAATGCAATATACCACATCGAATGAAATTCAGTCACACGTATAATTACTTGTTAATTTTTATCACTCATTACTAAATGAATGACCGTGCATTTCGTGAAATAGCTAGTTGGCTGCACTATGATGCTTTCTGGACATTGATGTATTCAACTTGTTGTAGGGCCTAATCTAACTCCTCTTGACCTCTGATCGACCTCCAGGAATTTCGCCATTAAAGTCTGTAAATATATCGTACATCTAAAGACCCGAATGTGGTCATTGCGGCTTCCCGCTACATGATCCGCGATTAAAGGTGTCTGCAGGATCAGGAACAGATGAAACGGGGCAGGAAAAATAAAATCCAGGCTGAAACCAATACTGCAGTATGAGTTATGTCAGCAGATTCTCCCCAGGCATGGCAGCTATGCGATGTCATCCCACCGGGGAGATAGCCAGCGTATTCCAGACACAGCTGTAGAAGGACGAACGCTTCCAACAAGCCAGGTGTTGCTTCTTCTTCATGTGTACATTAAGGTTTGCGACCACATGAAGCTCGTCAATCATGGCAATCATAGCATTCAGATAGAGCAACAGAAACAGCATCACTCCAAATTAATATGCTCACTACATTGGGTACCTAGTATATCATATATCTTTCTTTTATAAAGTATATGTAATGTAATAACATATTTCATGTTTGTTGGTACTGTGAAAGTGAGCCTTTAAACTCTGCAGAAAAAGTCATAAATATTGTCCTCTACAGGACAGTTGTTGTAAATACATTTAAAAAGCCAATTGTTCTCAAATGAATTATATATCTTGTCATGTTATTAATATGCATAATATATCGTCAGACTTTAACGCAGAAATTCCTGAAGGAATTCGATGTTCTGAGGATTTCCTTCTCCATCTTTCTTGCCACATGTTTACAAAACATCCTTGAGCTTGCCTTTGGTGTGTTAGCTCAACACAGGAAGTTGTAACAATTCTGATGTTTTTTTTTTAATGGTATCTTTTGCTTATCTGACTTCCACTAAGGGATTGTAATTAGTCGGCCATGGTGTGAACTGTTTTTTTCTTTCGGTCCTGACTTCAATGGGACTTCCTCTGACGGGTCAAATGATAGGAAGAAAGAGAAAAGAAGACAGATGTGGAGATTGAAAAGTGGCAGGACCATTAGTGGAGAGGATGGTGTTGCCAGGAAAAGACAAATATGCAGTAAGGATGTCTGGGGGACATAAAACCCCAGAAAGTGCTCTTTTCAGCAGAAGTCTATTTGATTGGACATGGCTTGTGTATTTTAAATGCTTTAAATTGGATTTTCTGATATCAAGTGAATAGCCAACGTGGGAACGTTAATGTGTTTGGACGAATGCGAGAGAGCCTGTTGGCTAACAATTGGTTTAGGATAATTCTTTTAGTTTTGCCACGCAGTTTAGTAATATGCCTGTATCAGTATTTGTGGGAGTTTAGAGATATGTCTGTATCCACCGGCTGTGAATGGAGAGTGAAAGTGAGGACTTCCCATTAACTGTGATGACAGTGGGGAGGAGGAATAGCCAGTTGCCGGGGGTAACTGAAGGTTTTCTTTGGGGTTTTTTTGCGCGTGGATCAACAGCGGATCCCTCTGCTCAATCAGAATACTGAGGAGCAAATGTTGAGTTCTCATGAACATGCTACCAGAGACCAAGGATTATGCACTTAGTCCTGCCGGCCCGTAACGGCCTACTGGACCCGCAGCCACACTGACGCCAGCGATGGACCTCCATCGATCACTCGCCTGATGTCATGTGCCCAGGAGCCTGGGGACCCTCCAGGAAGCTGCCTTGCCCATTTCCACTCAACAGACGCCACCACGAACGTCACTGCATGTACCCGACCCGAGATCTGCTCCATTGTCGCCCCCGCCCCCCTTTGTTCCTTTATGACTAATGGGGCACCTAGTGAATATTCCTCCCAACACCAGCTACCAGTACAAGAAACCCAACTGAATGGCTGGAGATCAGGCATGGCCGCGACGCACGATGGACCCCTCCCTCTTCGCGTTCCACGCTGGGGCTCTGGGGCCAGCGTATGTGATGGCTCATCTGGGGGACATGTTCTGCTGCGATCAGACTCCGCTTCCCGGAGAGGCTCGACGGGTATCGTGGGACGGCTTGAATGAGCGGCCCTCATTTGAACCGTATTCCGTAACCATCAGTAAAGTTAACCTGAAGGATGTTTCTGCAAACTTGGCAAGTTTCTTCAAGTGTTTAAATGGCTGCTTTGGGTGCCTTCTGTACTTAAATCCCAAATTCTTGTGGAAATCACGGTTCACCGAAAAAGCCAAATCCAGATTTTTGGCCTTTCGAACATGCTCTTGGGGGGAATGCAGTTCCTTTTGCTCGCGCGTTCTTGCAAAGTCATGTGACCTTTTTTTGCCCTCTTTTGCGGCTCAGGCCTATTAAACTCCTTCCATATCTATTGTTTTTTTGTTTTTTCTTTCTCTTGTGAAAGTCGAAGTTCGAACTTTTTTACTGCATGCAATAGCTGAATTATTTTCCTCAGCCCTTTTCCGGAATTTCTGCCGAGGAAGCTGACGTCGCGGCCCTGCCCTGTTGCTTCTGTCGTTCCCCTGTCGCTACCGTGGTCGACAAGGGCCAGAGCCGCCGTGAACAGCTGCACAAACACTAGCGGGAGATAATGGGCGGCAGGAGGGTAAATCAGTCTCGGACTAAAAAAGATCGTGGTTGGGAGAAGGGAGAAGGTCAATGTAAACATTTTGCGCAGTGTAGGTCAGCAGATGGGAGTGACCAGGAGGGCCAATTCTGTTAAATCACTGGCGAAATGCAATAGTTAGGATGTATCACCTAATGAACACTGCATTTTGAGTTGAGTACAACTGCTTGTTAACCATTTAATATAATATAATAATATAATTTATTAATAATAATAATAATACCTCTGCACTGCGGTTGGTGCCCCTACCTGGCTTATACCCTGCTTGAGCTGACGGACCGCTGAAGTCACGTAATTCTTTTGTGAGCGTCACAAATTAGCACGTGAGTTTGTTATTATGAGCCATTGTGTTTAACTCATTTTTTTATGCAATGGTATTTATCTCTTTAAATGTTTAAATGGCTGCTTTGGTTGCCTTCTGTACTTAAATCCCCAATTCGTGTGGAAATCACAGGTCATCGAAAAAGACAAATCCAAGTTTTTGGCCCTTTGATCATGTTCTTGGGGGGAATGCAATTCCTTTTGGTCACGCGGCAACCAGAAAGGCACCACTGAGGTACCCTGAGCAAGGTACCGCCCCCAAGCACTGCTCCCCGGGTGCTGAATTAGCTGCCCCCTGCTATGTCACATATGGGTTAAATGCAGAGAACACATTTCGTTATTGTGCACTGTCTGCTGTGGTGTGTGAACAATGACAATTAATCACTAAATTCTAATTCTCTTTGTAAGTACAAGGTGTCCATAAATCAGACGTTCTTAACCTTGGTACTGCCTGTACTGCTGTGAGTTGATGCCCAGTCCTGGGTTATTTCTGCTGCCTTGTGCCCATTGTGTGACAGGATTCAGAATCCCACGACCTAGAAGTGGGGCAAGCGATATAGAAAATGAATGAATGAATGAATGAATAAAAATAGTCATACTAAGGAATATGCAGTGTAGGTCTTGTTTATGTAGAGTGACACACTGCTAGTAGGCAACTTTGCTCAGGCTCAGTGTTGAGCTTAGCTCAGGGTTCAGGCTCAGGGCTCAGGCTCAGTGTTGAGCTTAGCTCAGGCTCAGGGCTCAGGCTCAGTGTTGAGCTTAGCTCAGGGTTCAGGCTCAGGGCTCAGGCTCAGTGTTGAGCTTAGCTCAGGCTCAATGGTCAGCTCAGCTCGGTTCTGTCTGGACTCTCTAGCTTCTGGGTTTCCAGGCCTTTTTCTGTCCTCCATAGATGGCGGTTCTGTTAGCCAGCAGTTTTATGTTCCGCCTGGGACGGCCCAGTTTGGAGTGTTGGTACTTTGGTCGCTGGTACTTTCTCAGTTGAGATAGTAAATAAATTTAATTCCACCGAGTGCTGATTGATGTAAGCAAGAGACCACATATTCCAGGAACAACACAATTGTCTTTGTAAACAGGGAGAGATGCTTTTTCCTTCCTGCGATTTCTGAACGCTCCTTTAGGTGACTCATGATGAATAATGCATACTCAGTGCCCAATAAACTCACTGTTCTGCCAATACTTTGTATTGTTTATTGTAATAACTCAACAAAAGGCATAGTGTTTTAAGCCTGTACGCTTTATAGATAAATAAAATTTGAGCTGTACACTTTTGCTTGATTTGAAAAAAGGAAATATTTAAATACATTAATGTGTAATATTGGGCAGGGAAACAAAAACTATGTTCGCACAAGTTTTTTGTGTAGATGTCAGTGTTGTACTATGGAAGCTGTGTTATTTTAAGACTTCCAAGTGTCCATCATTCATTGAAGACAAAGTGGCTTTGGGTACCTTATAGTTCACTCCAATGTCCACTTAAGCATGCAAAACACAACCCACTGTTATGTAAAGTGAAGCAGGACTGCAGAAATGAATCGAAGGAGTAATACAGATTCTGGGGATCATGGTTACAGTATCGGTTTGTACCTGTTGCTGTTGTTTGGCAGGAGAAGCCAGGAGGCAGGAGGATTCCATAGCTGGCACTCAAGAGCCGGAGAGGACCTTGTCTTGTGTCACACCTGTCAGGAGGTCAAGATCTTTGGTATAGGAGGACCAGAGAAGCATTTGCTATCTCTTTATGGCCAAAAACAGGCTTACAGACAAGTAAAAATACTAGGGCTGTTAGAAAACTAATTTTCTCAATAGAGATCAATCATGTAAACAGTGATTAATCATGTGATTAATCGCATATTCAATCATTATCATTCTGTTGAAAATTATAATTATACTGTCAAAAAAGTAATGCTAGACTATAACAATCTCACACTCAGACCAACTTAGAGCATGCTTAAGTACCAACAGAGTAACAAGACACAGGTCTAACTAAGATTGAGCCAATTAACTCAACTGGGGGATAAACTGAAATTAACAAATAACCTAGAAATAAAGAAAAAATAATAATCCTGAATTTCAAAAAGCTGAATTTGGGTTTCACATCACACTGACATTCAGCGCCAGCTCAGTGTTAAAAAGAGGATGGATATCTTTCCTAGAACTTGCATGACAGTCGTGATTTTTTCCACTCCATTGCCAATTCATTTCCCCCACTAAAATTTTATCTTTTGCATTAAGATTAAGTATAGATATGAAACAATTGATTAGGATATTAAAGTAAATGATGGTGTTAGGGATGTAGCTGATGTACTGTATGTTACATAAGTGCCGGCTTTGCTTGAGGACGTAGGCATGCTGGGTGGGATGGTCTGGTTTGGCTGGAGTGCGTCTGGATGACGGTAGAGAAAGGCGAACTCCTTAGCTGATTGATGGCTATTCCCAGTGCCAGTTTCCCTGGGGATAACACCGCTGGCACAGATCCAGGGAGCAGGAACGGAGGAACGAGCTCCGCAAGTCCTGTATCTCCGCCTGACGCATTTACACTACTGGCCAAACTTGTAGAAACACTTCCAGTTTTTAGGGACTGCGGAATGTTATTCTAATGTTGCACCAGTTACTTGTTTAATACTCCAATGTATGATTGACATTCTTTGATAGTTTCTAATCACCGGCAATATCTGTGTAATCACTTTTAAAGCGTCGTGCCAAAAATGCTAGGTGTTCCCACAGTTTTGGCCACTAGTGCAGGTGCTCAGCTTCAGGGTGTTATCTTATGTTGCGGGGATACTGTCTCATTATTTGTGCAAATGTGATATCCAGTCCTGTTTTTTTTTTTCTCCCCAGTTATCCACAAACCGCAGGCCCGTTTTTTCCTTGCAGCCTGCAGTTTTTGCCCCCGTCACATTCTAACTCTACCCTTTTAACCTGTCGTTTGATGGTGGAACACTGAGATGAGGATATGTAAGAAATGTACCGGTGAAATGTGAGGTATATGATAGTTTGCTGTTTGTATCACCTGTCCCAAACTCACTATACTTAACTATTATTAGATCATTGGCATCAGCACGTCTATGTCTGTGTGTCTGGATTTTGCACGTTCTCGCCGTATTGTTGTGGAGTTTCTTCCTGGTACTCCGGTTTCCCCACAGTCCAAAAAACATGCCGAGGTTAATCAGAGTTAATGAATTGCCCATCGGTGTGCCTGTGTGTGTGAATGGAGCGACTGCACTCTGCCATGGGTTGGCACCCCATCCTGGGTTGTTCCCTGCCTTGTTTCCATTGTTTTTGGGATGGACTCCAGACCTCCGTTACCCTATTTAGGACGAGCGGTTTAAAAGGTAAATGAATAAGAAGAAAATCAAAGCACTTGCTACAATAAGTGTTTTATTCACTGCTACACACAGCTTGTTCATAAATCTAGCCAAGAAGCAAAGACAACATGCTTCAAAATAAAAGTGCATTGAATGTTTAAATGAATCAGTGCTGCTTTGGTCACTATGATTCATACCTTCTGCATAAATGACTGTAATCACAGGCAGTTATGAATAGCAGCCGCTACTGTTAGCATATAGCTACGCAAATTGAAGGCCAGGGTTTTAAGATGTGTTTGTACTACTGGTCATAAGAAAACACAGAAATCCAAGTTAAGGAATGCAAACCTTAAACTGAAACCGTATTTCACTGGGCGATTACCAGTTGCAATAAGTATCAGACATAACAAAACTCTCAAGTAGCAAATTTCTTTAAAAACTAACCAGGTTACTTATGGGTACTTAAGATAAACACACTGGGAATGCAATTTTTTTCTCACACATATACAACATAAGAAGGAGCACTGGAATAATAAAGAATATTTTGTATGTGTTACAGTGGGGCATGGCACAGGATGAGCGATGAGCCACGCAGTGGCTCACAGTGAACAGAGGACTTTATTAACTAAAAAGAACATAAAGGAACCACAAATGGTCCAAAACAAGATAAAAAAGTAACTACACAATAACCACAAAATAACACACTAGGAGACAGCATAAAACTGGGAGCTTTTCAGGGAGATAAGCACAGCTACTAACAACAACAATGACTGACTGACTGACTAACTGAGTGAGGGCAGGCACTTAAATCAACACAGATAACAAGGCTACCAAGGGGCAGGTGTGGACCATAACAATATCAACCAATCAGTACAGGCACAGATCAACAAGAAACAGGTGGAAAAAATCTAATTAACAAGCACAGGAACTAGGAAACATTATCATACAATCATACAAACACAGACGTTAACAGCACTAGGAGATACTATGAATAAAAGTACAAGCAGAGTAAACCGGGACACAAAAATAAACCATAACAGACACTAAAGGAGAAACCAATTTTAAATTGCACAACTAGTTACTGTAGGGGTGCAGCCTCTGAGCTACACACCCAACCCATTGAACACACTTGAGGCTGAAGAGCTGGAAGACAGAGAGAGGGGAAGCAGGATGACCAGCAACCCCTGTTGGCCAAAACGGGACAAAGCACATAGAACAGGCTCAGACAGGCACCGAGCCTGACAGTTTGTTAAGTTGCTTTAACTGAAGTTTCTGTTTCCTGGAACATATGTGTGGCTACCTGAACAGCCCAAATGACTGTCTTTCACACTGAATACCCCTTTTCTGCATTTTCATAACAAATGTGCTTTAATGATAACTTACGAAAGATGATCGATATAATCAGAAATTTTGTCTAAGAGATTACAGATAACAAGTGTTGCTGTTCATTTGATTTGGCATTGAATTATCTTGTATTCGAGGAGGCGCCTATTGTTCTTTAGTGGATGGGGAAGATTAGGTGAAGATTTCACAGTAATGCAATATTATATTTTTAATTATGACTTAAACGCATTTTCTCTGAGGGATGCCTTCTATCAATGTCACATCCAATTCAGTGACTCCAGTGCATCTACAGGAAAGCACAATGGCTGTAGGTTTCAGGTAAAGCTGTCTGATTCATCATTGCATTTATTTATTTAGTAGCATTTTACATTAACTACACCTTCATAATACCTTTATAATGCATTCATAGAGCATTCATAAGCAGTATGTGAGTATACCTTAACATTCTAACAAAAATTAACAGCTTTAATATATGTCAATAACAAACATTACATGATTATATGATTGTAATTGTTTGTTATTGTTTGTTATATCATTGTTATCATATCATAATATTTGTTATTAATGTATATTAAAGGTTTTAAGAAATGTTTGGATGTTCCAGAATACTTACATGTTACTATGAATGTATTATGAAGATTCACTGATGTTCTACGAAGTTATAGAGGCATTATGAAGGTGCAGTTAATGTAAACCGTTACCATTTACTTATGCCGTACAATAAAAAAATGAAACGCTTATGTGTGTAGCTAACCCATGCACCAATGTGCGTCAGAGCCTGTCCCAGAGTGAACGTGTGTGTGGCCAGTTCCTGCGGGACACGGTGTTTGCACGCATCAAAGTCCTTGACCAGTACCTTGAATAGCCCTCTTGGCATGGAGAAATGGGTACCTTTCCTTGGTAAACCTGTCCTAACCTTGAGGACGGAGGCTAACAGCCCACTGGGGGGCACGGCTTGGTGGGCACTGGAAAGGGAAGAGAAAAGACAAACAAACAAGCAAGGCACTAATTGTGATCTAATAATAGATGACGACTGGCAAGATGTGTATTTATAATACATCCTCCGTCATTAAGAGACAGTCGCAATCAGGGTGAGGAATGCCCCACTATCCCTGTAGCCTTGGCTTTTTTATGGGGCCCCCTCACACCAGGCTTGCTTCCTGGGAGTGTGCTGACGGACAATGGCTGGAAACCACGAGCATGCATGCAGACACCAAAACAATGGCAAATGTCGGACTCTCTAGTATTTTCTATTCACACGGAGTGCGCCTGGCTTTTACATCGGAAGTGTGTGTGTGTGGGGGGGGGGTGGCGTTGGGGTCAATGGGTCATAAATCAAACATCGACTCGTTCCCAGGGTAAAAAAAACCACGTCACCAATCCCCGCGAGCCATTCACTGGCCTGGGACGTGACGCCTCATGATTCACCGCTGACATCCGACAAGATGGCGTCTTTTGAAGTCCGCGCCAAGGTTGATATTCTGCGCGATAAAGAGAGAAGCGAGTGACATGGCGGGTTGGTCTAACGGCTCACACTCGCAGAGCTCGTTTTTCATCGGCTTTCTCCTGGTACTCCACCCAATTTCCAAGAAATTGTGTAACAGTTTACTTGACCTTAGCCAATGAAAAATTATGCTTTATATTTGTGAAACAACAGAGAATTCATAGTATCCTTGCTTTTATGGTAGTCTAGTTTGAAAACACATCTGATATCAATTGGAAAAAATTATGCTGCATATCTATATTGATATGGACCGGGTAATGTGTTAGGAATGGAAGGATGCCACGTCATTTGAAAATCATCATGGAAATGAAGATGATCAACCTACAGAGGGCTGAATTCAAGGACACCTGAAGATCAAAGTGAAAAAATGACGCGGCAGGCTGGTCCATTTTGCCAAGACATCACTGGAGTAACTCAAACTCATACTCAGTAGTTTGTATGCCCCCATGTGCTTGTATGCAAGCCTGACAACATCGGGGCTGCTCCTAATGATGGTGTCCTGGGGGATCTCCTCCCAGACCTGGACCAGGGCATCACTGAGCTCCTGGACAGTCTCAGGTGCAACCTAGTGGTGTCGGATGGATCTAAACATAATGTCCCAGAGGTGTTTTATTGTGGGGAGCCAGTCAATGGTATCAATTCCTACATCCTTCAGGAACTGCCTGCTTACTCTCACCACAAGAGGCCGGGCTTGTCGTGCACCTGGAGAAACCCTGGTCCCACTGCACCAGCGTGGGGTCTGACAATGGATCCAAGGATTTCATCCCGTTACCTAATAGCAGGCAAGGTGTCGTTGTCTACCGTGTAGAGGTCTGTGCGTCCCTCCACGCATATGCCTCTCCATGACCCACCACCAAACCGGTCATGCTGAACAACGTTACGGGCATAATGTTCTCTGTGGCTTCTCCAGACCCTTT
>JAODKE010000088.1:3190406-3206617 GCA_026779605.1 Mormyrus hasselquistii
TTTAAAAAACATGTAAAATTTTTTGATTTGTACTTTTTATTTTTGAATGGGGGTACCCCAGAGCCCCCCCCCCCCCCCAAAAAAAAAAAAAAAAAAAACACCTTACCCTGGGTTAAGTTGGCAAAATCTTTTGAGAGGGCTGTGGATCTGGTCTACATACAGTATAAGAATTACATTTTTATCTATAGCTGGGAGACAACAAGGAATGCGACTGAAGAAAGTCTCTTTCTTAGGAATTTACTCTGCTAGCTTGACAGGTTCTGTGTTCCGTGACTCAAAAATGTTCATTTAAAAAATAAAAAAAAAAATGTTTTCCCCAGTTTAGCCAAGCAGTAGCTCTCCCTAAATGGGTTCTCTCTGCTTCACAGAAGTCTTCAAACCTCAAGATAGTTTTTTTCTTTCAAAATCCCCAGCAGTCATGAAAAAAAGGAAGACTTTCCTATTATCTCAATCTTCTCCATCCCGACAAAAAAGGAAGCGTATTTGCCAAAATCTTCAGATCAGATAAACACTTCCATTCACGCAACTCAATGGAAGTCGGAAACAGCCACCGATGGAACAGAGGGCTAGTATTTCCTTGTCATTGTGGAAATGCACTCTTCTAAAAACCAAATGGCACTTCTAAATATGCAAGGATAAACCAATAGAGCCCTTTGATGCTGCTCTTGGAACAGGTCGCTTGCGATCCCGGACACCAAGAGAGTGAAGATGGAAGAACGGCACTGTGGGACAGGTCTTGCTGACATCCCCCACTGCTACCTGCCTCCCCTGACAGAGGCCTTTGTGGGAAACAGTCACTTTTCTAGAACCGTGGCAACTTCGGTTTCCCGTGCTTTATGTCGGCCTAGTATGTCCAGAACCATGAAAACTGCACCAGAGCATTAATTACTTGGATTGCCGAGACTTTCGTTAGTAGTCAAATAGGAAAATTACTGAATGATAGGAAAAACCTATTTTTATGTCAGAATATAATGACGACATTTATCTGGAAGGTGCTGTCTCCATATCTCCATATAGTCAGCATCTATAGCTACATGAATGAGGAGATTTACATTAAAATATGATGGTGATTCAAATCACTGTCAGGAGTAACTTTAGGATATGCAAGTCTAATTAAGCTAACTGAATTGTTTAGCTACTGTATTTAGTGTATTTTTGTGCAATTCCAGACAGAATTACAACTAAGTTTTAGTGGTTTTGCATTGGCACTGTGCAATATAAATCAAGAATCTGCTTAAAAATGTGTACTCTAAAACAGAGAATAGGCCCACTTTATATAAACAGCATATTTGTGTTCACGAGGTAACCCAGAAAGGACATTCCATAGATATATCAATAACAAGATAACATCAAAATGACCCGAACAGTCCACAGTTCTAACTTCCCCTCAGGCTAATAAATCTTGATTTCTCTTCTATTGTTACATAATTCACATATTTCTCAATCATCTGAGGGCGTCCTTGTAAACAACAGTCTGGTGGCTGACCAAAAAAATCAGTGGGAGCCAATTCATACAGTTAAGCTCCTGTCAGACTTCTGAAAAGGTCGTTGGTCCGTTCTAAAGAGACGGTGATGGAGAGGCGAATTGATATCCCCCTGTCACCAAAAAAAAAAAAAAAACACTGGCAACAGTTTTAATCCACCTTTTCAGGGCTACTAGACCTGCCACCAGCAGTGAAGAAGGAAGACCTGAGAGTCCAGTGCTCTGCCGGCCTCTTTCCTCTTCAGGTGAATCACTTTCCACACGACGTATTTTATTATGATGTACATACCTTTCACTCGTTGAACTGTGTTTCATTACTTCTTGCTTTAAGTTGCACTTTTTCGATAAAGCAGGGCAACACTAAGTCACAACAGTTGTGTGAGACTGTAAGCTGAAGGTTAAAATACGCAGGGAGATCCCATTGCCAAGGTTTTCATGGTGTTGATCGGCGCATACTGTGTAGGTCTCATTCTTTACACGCCCACATACTAGGGGCAGAGATTGAATTTTAACTGTCGTCGCAAGGACGGCGCGATACAGAGTGGGAAGTTGCATAACTGGCGAAGCGGTTGCGATGGGCTCAGTCCTCCTTTCTGCTTGCCAGCCTTTTCGCTCAAGGGGTGCCTTTTCACACGTCGGACGTGTGGCAAATGTTAAACCTGCAGGTCTGTCGACTTTGCACAAACACAAAACGGTGCCGGCCAGGCGCTCCGCGGGCCTTTCAGCGCCGCCGCTCGCTTCCCATGACACCCCGAGCCAGAGTGTGATGGGATGGGCTGTCGAGTAGATCCCTGCAGCGAGGGGACTGGAGGAAGGAACCAAAACTTCAGTTAGGGGAGGTTTTACCGCAGTGACGGGGAACCAGGCAGGGAGCGGGAGCCTGACATTGAGGCTGGGGAATAAAAAATGGTAGTTACAAGCACCTCCCCCATCTTATAAGCAGGAGCTTGGAGGGGCATGGATACCTTGGCAGGTTCTGGGAGGCCAGCGTGGTACTGGGGGCGATCTAACGTGCGACCCCCATCAGTAAAATCTACCAAGGGGAGCGTGGGGGACATTTTATCAGGGGGCTCAGAATTTTTAGCTACTCCTCTGCTTACGGAGTAGGCGGAGTGGTGACTCTGAGACTCGGGATCTGTGCCGGTAACTGAAACGTCATTCGAATCCGGGGGCTGGAGTGTCAATCCTGCCATCGACCCTCCCAAATGGTTGGAGGACCTCCTTACATGGCTGGATGTGGATTAATATCATACCCAGGATGAAGCAATGGCAGGTTAAGCTAGAATACTCGGGGTATTCAAAGGAAAAGGCTCACACTGGTCCGTTTGGGCTAATGTGGTGCTGAGGTTTCACCTGTGGCATGGCTGTACTCAGGTTCTCATCCCTGAGGTGGTTTGTCATGTGGTGGGTGCAGTGACACACCTTAATCAGTGCATGCTCCTTACCAGTCTCTCTCTGCTTACAGACACCCAGCTTCCTGATCTTATAATGAGAAGATTTTGTGCAAAAGCATTTATTTAATTTATTTGGTCTTAAATGCCAGATCTGGCTTGTATGCCAGCTGTAAGGAAGCCCTGGTCTAGCCCACGGGGGTGGGGTTTCAGTAGAATCCACTGGCTTTTGTATAAGCCGCTTACAGCATCCTGCCTCCATCCTGTCACCGCTTCCTCCAGCTTCACCTCCTTGTTTGCGACCAGCCCCCCCCCCAGTCGTAATGAAGGCATCAGCTACCTTTCTCTGGCGACCGCATCTTTCACATGACTGGCGATAATGTATCGCAAACATACTGCGGAAACCAGAACCAATGCATCTGGAAACCTCAGTGGATTGAATGTTACCACCAGCACATTGAGAGTAAGGACCCTCTACATATACATTTCCGATAAAGGCATTAAAACACGACGAGGACAATTAAGTATTAATAGTTCAATTGCAAACACTTGAGATCAGCAAATGATTTTAGTCACAGCAAATGTAATAATGGACATTGTAGCAAAAGTTACAGTAACACTTTGCTTAAGGCCATCTGTTAATTTATAAATACATGCATAAACAATAATAATGCATTCACAAAGCATTCTAAATGTGGCTATAAATACTGTATTTATCAAAAGGCATAACACATTATAGCCATGTGTATTTTGCATTATGAATCCTTTATGAAGCTCTCGTCTATAATGCAATATAGATACCATTATAATGCATTGTAATGGTCAGCATAAGCTTTAAGGACGTCCATAGTGCATTATAAAGCTATCTCATCTTATAAAGGTGGGCTGGTAGCAGAAAAAAGGAGCAAAGCCACTTGCACATTTGTGTAACGCTGTGGAATTTCAATTAGTGTTCAATTAGTCACTTAGGAAATGCGAACTCTTCAAAAACCTTACCTCAGTCATTTGTATAAACAGTGAAGTCGCGGAGAGAAACCAGAATCAAATACTGAGGTGGCGTTTGGTGAGGCTGGGAGGGAGGTGAGACATCGCTGTAGCCCTGGGAAATGTGCCGACACAAGGCTACACTGGCAGCTTGAAGCACAATGACCAATGATTAAAAACAGCAAAAGGTCTGGATTAAAAAAAAGGGTGTCAGTTGAACATCTTTGCAAATTTTTCATAAAGTTTATATTCTGAAAAGAATTACAGAATTGTTATACAGTGAGGTACAATTTTGCGCTGTAATGTATTTTAGCTTGTGTGTGTGAAAGCATTCCTACCCGAGGATGAAAAATCATAAATGCATTGAGGCCTAATTGCTAATAGTCTGGCACAGTGGTCATTGGGAGAGTAATTTGAGATCCATTTACAAGTCATTTGTGTGTGTCAGAGCATTCATCATTAATATGGTGAAACCTGACACATTCCCTCAGCTTTTGGTCAAGCGATTACTGTAGAAAACTTCCTGCTACCAGATCCAGAAAACAGTCAGAGCCATAGTGGACCTGGCTCCCTGTCTATGTAGGCGAATGAAACTGCAACTGCAGCTTAGCCCGGTGTTGTGAAAAGCCAGCATTTTCGCCTTCAGCACAGTGTATATAAATGAAAGCATGCTGAAGACATGGACTGACAAATAAATGTTTTCTTGGAGGGAAAGATAAAAAAATGACAGTATCAAAGACTTAAAGAGAACAACATCGAGGCAAACCCAAAATACGGAAGCAAACACATGGTGTGTTGCACAAATGAACATCCTCTGTTATAAGCCGTGGTGTTCTAGAAAAAAACCAAAGGATCTGATCCTTGTGGCCTGTTTTTTGTTTATAAATACAGCTCGTGTTTGTTTCTGCTTTTATTTTTCCTTTAGTGTGATCGGTAGCTATAATACAAATTCCTGTTATGCTTGTGTAAATGAAAGTATTACGATTAAGTGGTAATATTAGTATTTTTATTTACTATTAAAACTTTAATTAATACTCTAGTAAATGGGCCCAAAAATGCCAGAAGGAAAAGAACCAAAGTGTGACACAGAGACACAAAGTGTGACACAGAGACAGCTCCTATGTGTTGAGCTTTGCCAGGGCAAAATGTAGCTGCTGGGGGGGCATTCAGATTGAAAGGACTAGGCTCATGTTATTCCTGACAAATCCCCCCCCCACTTCTCAAAACTTCACCTAACATGATATACAGTTGTTATGGTTTTAGTTGCTTTCCCGATCGCGGTGTGTATGTTTGCCTGGGTCTTGTGTGTACCCTGTCCGATTCCTGCGTGTTCTTGGCTTGTGTGACCCCCCCACCCCGTGTTCACCTTGCAGGTCGGCGTCTGACCACCTTGTGTTTATGCTGTGTGCATTTGGCTTGGTGCTCGTTGGGTGGCTGTTACAGTCCTGTTTAGGACTCGAATGTAGAGCGTGTTCTGTCTCCTTGTCCTTTACTAAGCTTGCGATGCCTCGGTCTGCCCTGTGCTACAGGGTGTTGTCTGGGGCAATTGCCCCTGTTGGGGACTCGCAAGGTAAATTGGTCCTAGTGTGGTTCAAAGAGACTCCCATGAGGATAAGCAAGTTAAGTTATGGTCGGATTGGGGAGATTGGGGTGGGAGCTTGAGGGCGAGGCTTAGCTAAAAAAATAACTTGGGTCCACCTTCCTGTGGGCCCAGCACCTGCAGGGGGAGCTGTGAGGGTGGGGTACAATGTAGATCGGGTGGCAGTCGAAATCAGGGGCCTTGACAAGAAGATTGCTGGTTACCGGAACTGGCTTTTGGTACATGGAATGAAACCTTTCTGGTGGGGAAGGAGTCTGAGCAGGTGCAGGAGGTAGAGACTAGATATAGTCGGGCTCACCTCAATGCACAGCTGGGGCTCTGGAACCAAACTCCTGGAGAGGAGCTGGACTCTATTCCACTCTGGAGTTGCCCATAGTGAGAGGGGCTGGGCAGGGGTGGAGCTTCTTATAGCTCCTCGGTTAGGTGCCAGTGCATTGGTGTTTACCCCGATGAGAGGGTTGCCTCCCTTCCACTTCATGTTGGGGAATGGTGCTATAATGTGCCCCATCTGGGGACTCCATTATTCTGCTGGGGAGTGCAATGCTCATGTGGGTAATGCCAGTGTAAACTGGAAGGGTGTGATTGGGAGGAATGTCCTGCCTGATAATAATCCGAGCTGTGATTTGTTATTGGACTGCTCAGTGATAGGGCCCCAGGGGTGGATGGATTTCCCCTTGAGTTCTTGAAAGCTCTTGTTGTTGGGCTGTCTTGACTGACCCGCCTCTTCAACATTGCATGGATATCAGGGACAGCGCCTTTGGATTGGCAGACTAAGGTGGTGGTCCCAATTTTTAAGAGAGGGGACCGGAGGATGTGTTCCAACATTAGGGGGGTCACACACGTCAGCCTCCCCGGGAAGGTCTACACCGGGGTACAGGAGATGAGGGTCCATCTGTTGGTCGAAGCTCGGATCCAGCAGGAGTGAGGATTCTGTCCAGGTCGCGGAACACTTTACCCTCACGAGGTTACTGGAGGGTCCATGGGAGTTTGCCTAACCAGTCTACGTGTGTTTTATGGACTTGGAAAAGGCATTCAACCGTGTCTCTCAGGGGGTCCTGTGGGGGGTGCTCCAGAAGTATGGGGTACGGGGTCCATTGTTGTTCCCTGTGGAAATGGACCAAGCGTTTTGTTCACATTACCAGCAGTAAGTCAGTCTCTTTCCCAGTGGGTGATGAACTCCGCCAGGGCTACCCTTTGTCACCAATTCTGTTCACAACTTTTATGGACTGAATTTTTAGGCATAGCCAAGGGGCGGAGTGGGACTGGTTCGAGGGCCTCAGGATCGCGTCTTTGCCTTTGAAGGCGATGGGGTCGTGTTGATGTCATGAGGCACTGGGGTGATTCGCAATGCAAGACGGCCGGGATGAGGATGAGCACCTTCAAGTCCGAGGCCATGGATCACTACCGGAAAACCCTCTCCTGGTGGGGGAGGAGTTACTGCCTCAAGCAGAGGAGTTCAAGTATCTAAGGGTCTTGTTCATGAGTGAGGGAGAAAGGGAGGGGGAGTTGGTGCAGCGTCAGAATGTACCATTCTGTTTTAGTGAAGGGGGAGCTGACCCAGAAGGCAAAGCTCTTAATTTATTGGTTGATCTACTTTCTTAACCTCACCTGTGGTCATGAGCTCTGGGTTGTGACTGAAAGAATGAGATCACGGATACAAGAGGCTGGGCTCAGCCTTAGAGAGGGTGAGGAGCTTGAAAATTCAGGAGGAGCTCAAAGTAGAGCTGCTGCGCCTTTGCATCAAAAGGAGCCAGTTGAGATGGTTTGGGCATCTATCCAGGATGCCTTCTGGATGGCTTCCTGGGGTGGTGTTTTGGGCTTGTCTAACTGGGAAGAGGCCCTAGGCAGACCCAGGACACGCTGGAGAGATTATGTCTTTCGACTGGCCTGGGAACACATTGATATTTTCTTGGAGGAGCTGGAGGAGGTGGCTGGTGAGAGGGATGTCTCGGCATCCCTGCGTAAACTGCTGTCCCCGCGACCCAACCATATTTAAGAGGCGGAAAATGGATGGGTGGGCATTTAAGGGTTCACAGTGTGAGGGCAGCAGGGATGAATGTGAAACTTTCAAGCTTTGAGGTTATGTTCCCCAGATGAAACTGTGGCTAAGATGCTAAATGTAAACAGCTTATGTTAGCTTTAGATTAGCTTTCAGCTACCTTTATGGTAACTTTAGGATAACTTAACGTTAACTGAACATTAGCCTTAAGCTAGCTTTTTGTTAGCTTTAGGATAACTTAACATTAACTTAACATTAGCGTTAAGCTAGCTTTATGTTAGCTATAGGATAGCTTCGATGGAGTTTGACTGTATTGTGGACAGAAACATCTTGCCATATGAACGAGTAAATAGCTTTGGCCTCAAAAATCGCTGTTGACAACATCTATGTCATTGCAGTAAGTCGCTAACAGGAAAAGATGGACGCTCTGAACTCCTTTCAATGGGCTGTAAAGACTTTTCCATTATATTCTACAACTGTCTCTCGTGTAAACGAGAGCTCAAGGCCTTCAAAAAGAAGCAACAGATCAAGAAAGCACTCTGCACTGACACATCATCACCTGGCTCCGGCTCCCCTCTGAAATGATACCCCGAGACAGCTGTTTCTGCTTCCCACATATTCTCAGAAACATCATGCGGAATTCCTCTCCTATATCGGGCTTCTCGAAAATCACGATGACCCTCAACCTTGCTTCCTCCCCCCATGCTGTGTGGCAGACTGGAACACGAAAGGTACTTACTAATAGTGGCCAGTGAGGCCAGATTGTCTCTAGGGGCATTAAGTTGAGCAGATGCTTCATGCAGTTGAGGAAATCCTTTTAAAGTCCCTTTTATGCCTGACAAATGAATACAAAAACAAAAATAGAAAAAACAACAGTATGGAAAACAGGCTCTAGAGGTTAACTGTACAGGGACGAAAGCAGAGATGCTGCAGCAGAAATCCTGAACACCGTAAGATCTGTTTTATTTTATTAACGGCCTCCAGTCATTTAAGGAGCATTGGATTCGGGGTGATCTGAAGTTTAGGAATGTGTGGAGGCCATGCTTGGGAAATGCTGTGGTTCAGAAACGTTGGCGTTGTGGTTACTCAAAGGACAATGAATCCTACTTCCTCTGTCTGTTGGAGTTTACATGCTCTCCTGATGTTACTTTGCATTCTCCGACATACTTCCTGTGCCTTTTTATGGACGGGCACCTTGTCCAGGGTGTCCTTCTCCTCCTTGACTCTGTCCAAGATATGTTTATTTGAATTTGACATCCACATAATTGTTTATTTTTTTTCAATCTGAAAAGGACACCTTCAATGACTATATAATCATTCATTTCACAATATATTTCAAGGACTCAAGAGCTTTATTTGTCACATGCAAGGCATACAGTTACTCCGTAATCTGCAGTGTAAGGCAGGGTATTCAACTCCCCAGTAACAAAAATGCTTGAAGGCAATAAAATGGAAAGATACCGATACAATAAATATAATAAAATATAGCAAAAAAAAGATACAGGGAGTTATGCTGGGAAAACACCAAAGATGTGCAACATATTTCAAATGAAGTGTATAAATAATGATTAATTATAGCCATCAATTTACAGTAAAATTAAGAGTATTAACCATGAGGAAACAAAGCTCTAATCTGCCAAACACTTATAGTATTTATGTAGCACTTGTAACAACCCTGCAGCCCCCCTGCAACTCTCCCCAAGCCCGTAGTCTGCCACGAGTGCTCGGAAATGTCACTGGCAGCTAGAGAGCATCAGTAAAGTGGCCACTCCACTGAGGAGATCAGTCTTCAGGCGATGAGCGTGGAATGTGACCTCCGGGGGAGAACGACCGCACTTATCCTGCGCTGAATGCGAGGGGCCTCCAATTACGGCAAAACCGGGGGCCTAAACTGAAGAAAACTAATTGCACAGACGCCAGTGGTCGTTCTTTGAATCATCAGCGGCGGGAAATGAGCCAAGCACTTCTAGCTCATACATTTCTCCTGACTGCAAATGGTGGCAGCGCACACGCCCTAAACTGGTAACGCAATCACCGCTTGGTCATGTCAGTAATGTGGCATGTTTGTGTAATGTCATTTTCTTCATGCTATAGAATCAATTTGGCGCATTAGAAGTTCCTGAATTACAAACCCATTAGTGTGACAATGATAGGTGCTGAGATCAAGATTAAACGCAGTCTAGGCCCCAATGTGTGACTCAGTGGGTTAATCCTCTCTGGCTATGACCAGAAGGCTGCTGGTTTGAGTCTGGCCTCAGTATATCTGTGGGTCCTTAAGCAAGGAGCTTAACTCCTTCAAAGCTAAGCTTGCTGTTACCTACAGGGAGCAAGAGGGAGGAAGTGAAACGAATTTCCCCACAGGGATCAATAAAGTATGAATTATTAAATTTGAGCTTAGTAAGTACTGCACAGTCTAAGTGCTCAAGGCATCATAATGAATCCCATGCTAATGATGTCATTTTATAAGCTCAGGTTTCAGTCTTTGTTGGGAAATTAAAATTGTGGTTTGAGTCATCATGAAGATGTTTAAGACAAAAACTCTGAGATGATGCTGGATTTCCTACCAGTGAGACTGATATTTCGGCAGGTGGAACTGTCGGTCTTTTATCTGTGTGGAATGTCTAAATAGGTACCTTACATGACAACATGATGACCTCCCTAAACACGAGAAAGCTTTACTTTGTCAGAGCTTTGAAACAGCTATACAGAAATACAGTATTAACACTGCTGTGGTGCCACCTAGTGGTGATAATAGAAATGTGCTATTACATTGATGCACTGTGAAAAATTAGGTCTGTAAACTGTCAGAGCCGTGCACATTGTTACCCTTATGCTGCAGTTCATCTTTCTTTATAAATACAGTTCAAACAATTCAGACAATTCAGCTGGTGTATCTAAATTGCCCATAGTGAGTGAATGTGTATGAACCTTGCGATAGAATTCCCTACCTTGGGCTTTCTGGGATAGGCTCTTACAGTAACTCTGTGTGACCCTATACGGGATAAAGGCTAGATGGATGCACGCATGGACGTATTGATGGATGTTTATTTTATAGCCTGGCCATTATAAAGGAGCCTGAAAGTTTCGGAAGGATACAGTATGCATTGGCATAGTTTTCCATGTACCCTTTTGGAAAATTGATTTTTCTCTAGTTTAGCAGAAATACATTTTCTACTACAAGTTTATTTGATGAGATAATTGAAGGAATGTCTGAGATAAAGGCTGGAATACCCAACATATTCTCTCTAGTGAGTGAATTTGAGGTACCTGATAGTGTATTATTATGTATAGATAATTCAGGATCCTGAACCCTGCTGCACAGGTACACTTTTAGAAACCTGCTCTCATTGCATTCACATTAACTGGAGCTTGACATTTAGGCCCTCATGATGTCATATTGGCTCTCATGATGTCATATTGGCTCTCATGATGTCATATTGGGCCTCATGATGTCATATAATGATGTGATGATTATATTGGTAGTTCCAGACAGTCACATAGGTCACCTGCTTATATGTTTGTATTTGGGCATCAGCTGACCTTGTTTGAATACTTATTCTTCCCTTTCCTTGTTGCCTTCTGGTCTTTTCTGGTCAACTCATTTAATTAATTCAGCTTGATTGATGCTTTATAATGCAAAAAAATAACTTAATGTGTTCCCCCTACCTTGTTTCATGTGTTCGAAGCTTTGGATGAATCATATTCCGAATATTTTTGGTGTTGAGTGATTGACTCTAAAGGGAAGAAAATCAGACAGTTCTGGCTGCCATTTTTAAGGCTGGCCGGCAGACACTGGCACAGGCTCGCGTACTGTTGGAAACGCAGATCTACAAAGACCAGCCTTGATTGATGGTTGACTATGTGAATGGAATATCTTTTGACACATATGTTCACCTTCCTTGAACTTGGACTGACTGATGATTAAAATTGCCGGACTGTTATTACAATTTGGATCCTTCATTTCGTTTCCTCTTCAGAATGTCTCATTTATGACAAAGAGGTTTCACCCAAAACCTGAAACATATTTTTCCAGCAGACCAGCAGGGTCCCTGGCTGACTAAGCGACTAACAACCCAAAAATTTGTGCAGGTGCTTAAAAGACCCATAGAGGGCGACACTGCAGCACACAGATGCTCTAGTTGGCTCTATCTCTGCTCTCCTCAGACTCCAGATGGAGTCGCCCTGCGTGTTTATTCCAAAACACAGCATGCCGTTGCTTAAACGTTGTTTTTCACTGGGCCCAACCAGTGACACTGACCAGTGACACCTTGTACGGTATGTGAGTCTGTGCAGCGTAAACGGTTGGAAGGTGAATGGATGACTAACTTGCATACAGTCTTGGGCATGTGCCCTGTGCCTTATTTGGATAAGTTACGGATAGCTAAATTATTCCTAAGGCTTCTCGCCGTCTTCTGTTTTATTCCTTCCTGGTATTTATATTCTTCTGTTGTCTCGTTGTGTTTTAACTTAACTTATTTATTTTATTGTACGGTGTATTGGGGGTGAGAAATTCACATTGCAAATTATATGTATGATTATTATAATTATTATTATCAATTATTATTATTATTATTAATTATTATTTGTCCTTACACATGGGTGGATGAATAACTGGAAATATAAAAATTAAAAATGTTAACTACACATTATTAGTAATTATATAACCATTCCAGCGCTACCTATACTGTAAAACCATGTGCCATTTTATGCAGTTTGAAAAATGCTAACACAGTACACAAGATAGCGAAATTCCACCATACACTTAATCTCCAGTTTGTGTTCTTCACTACACTATAGTTTTTTCGTGATCGGAAGAATGGCATATTGTGTGTGGGAATTAAATTTCTACATCTTTAGCCCTTTTTTTAATTGGAAGAGGTTTGCTCATTATTATCTGCACGCTAGATAGTGTGTGGGATGCAGACCAGAATAATAAAAACTCACTTCGGTTTCAGCGGTGAATGAGAAAAGCAAAGCCTATTCAGAGTTGAGCCATAGGCTGATTATGCGATAAGACTAACATATCCAGGTTGTCAGTTTGGGCTGGTTCGCATGACATTCATAGCAACATAGCAAGGTGCATGGAACATTCTAGAACCTTTACCTACTTCTGATTTCAGTACATTTTTCTGTGACCCTTTTACATTTCCCATTAGGACCCCGTTTGCCCTCTCCTTCCCACATGTAAGCCTGTTCTGCCATGAATTCTGGTTTTCATACCAATATCTTCTTCATGCTGACCCAGGGCCACACAACCGGGTCACTCTAAATATCCACAAGAGGGTGGCCAGCATCAGCGTTTCACACACCTGTCATTTTTTTTTTCCCCCCTCGATCTCAGAAATGTCTCTGTACACGATGGAAGAGTTGTCAGATGCCCTATTTAAGAAAACATTTGAGGAGAAATGGGACAGCTAGTGTGAATTAGGGCATGGTAGCACAGCGAAGTCAAAGTGACCCATGTTGAATGGGATACTGTGAAAGACTGTCTAAGACACCCTCTAGCAGCAGAGGACTTGAGACTTATGGGATTATACAGCATGCATTTTAAAAAAAAAAAAACCCAGGAAACCCACCCACTTAGCAGGTACTCATACCACATCGGGATCTGGTCACGTGACATAATGCCCCATTGATCACTGCAGTGCTGCGTCAGATATTTGAGATATTCGAAATATTCTAATATAAAATAGGTCGAAGAAGAAAAATCCACATTTGAATAACTGGAATATAGGCTACCCAGTTACCGTAGCCCTGGATTATTGTGCAGTTCATATTCTGACCGCAGCATGGCACCAGTACATCTCCTCCTCCAGGTAACACACACATAACCATGAGTAAATAGGTAAACAAAAAAGGTGATATTAGGAGTCAACAAGGGTGGGGCTGTACCCCTGCCCCAGTGACAAGATGCATGGTCCTCCCTGTGCCCCCCCTAAATACACATGCTACTTGGGCATGAAATAAATGCATTATTATTATTATTATTATTATTATTATTATTATTATTATTATTATTGCATATATGGGTTAAAATTATGTGTGCCATGAACAGGAGAAACACAAACGTATATTTTCTTGACGGATTGTTACCACGGGTGTGTCGGCCGGTCAAGATGAGGTTAGCGACAGAAAAAAAATAATCAAGCTTGTGGAAGCATGACAGTGTACACAAGAAATCAGACTAGAGTTACGTATCTGTAAAATCTGTAAAATGGGACCGCAGAGCAACTTATTGTTTTTAAAAATGGTCTTTTGCTTCATAATGTTGTCAACCTTGCGGCAATAGCGTGAAATGCATATGCCCCACCCCCCCAACTGAGATACTAGAACCACCACTGGGGGGGTGAAGACGGCCCTCATAGCATTGCTTACGAGCGTCTGAAGAACCCCAGACTAGTACGGGCGCATTTTCAAAAAACAGCACAGACCAGCATGACTTCCATGCTGCTCTATGCTGGTTAGCGGTAGTTTGGTGCTGGTGTTTCTGGTGGACCAGAAAGCTAGTGTCACCAGCGATATTTCATTACCGATGCTGGTCCACCAGAAAACAAACTCAACATGCCGATAATCAGCTATGCTGGTCTATGCTGTTTTTTTTTCCAGCAGGGACATATTTTAGTAAATCCTTTCATTTTTGGAGCTAGTAATTTCCTAGTCAATTTTAAGCTACAAAGTTTCTTAAAGAAGCCTTCTGTGAAGCTCTTCTTGTGCTTCAATCCATAGGCTAATAAAAATCTTTTGAAGGCTGACAGTTTTGGTAATGGACAGGTAGATTGCAGCCGGTTAAGGTGAATGGAAAACTTAGTACAATTTAAACATGACTTGCATGGAACTGTGGACATTTAATTCCACGTAGTTTCCATGTTGCCTCTCCGCCATCGCTATTTGACTTTGAAGTGAGCACTCAGTTCTGATCACAGACACGGAAAATGAGGCGAATGCTGATAGTGAAGAGAAATTCTGTAAAAATTATGCTGGACTTATGAAATAGGAAAAAATTTTACTATGAAATGCGGCTGATTTTGTGACACAGACAGATGACGAAGGACAAAATGCAATCAATTTAATTATTAATACGTACACAGGATCAACTTAATACAACGATTAAAATGAATTTTCTCCATATACAGCTGGCATTTCCATATCTGGCGCTGATTGAAATTATGCAAGGAAACTCTTGCATTTGAAAGAAATGTGTTTTTTTTTTTTCTTTCTCTCTCATGCCACATCTGAAACTAAGCAGTGATACCGTCTGTATATCACAGAAAACTGAAGATTAAACTGATTTTGCTGCAGCCCCAGATACAAGAGTGAGGAGCCCATCAAAGGGGAAAGCTAGGAAAGCTAGGAAAGTGTCAGACACACTGCCTACGCTTTCTTGCCCATGAAGAGACACCCTGCATCATCCATTCCTTACCGAGGGAGCACTCTCGCTTGTTTACATCTGAGGCAAGCTTCTGACGTACCCTGTAAACCTTTTTACGGGGTTTTATTTAGCCCCGATGAAAAAAAATTAAACCTGTTGAAATGTGCCAAATCAAGATGTCCAGGTCCTTAAAAGACAAAAAATGTCCGCAACAGAAGTTGTTTTTGCTGAGAAGTTATATGTATATGAAGGACGATGCATATTAATTCTGCATGTGAATTTGCAGGAAGTGTAGTCCAAATTCTGCTATGGGATGGTCATCTCTTTTTATAACAGCATTACTTAGCAAGTGACAGTTATACCATAAATTTAACGTCCACTTCAAAATTTCCGTGTGAATAATCGAGCAGTAACTATGGTCAGTACTGATGAACCAGCTATTTATTGCATATTTTTTTTATTTCATTACCTATATTCTCCTTTCCATGCACCGTCTCATCTCTTATTGCACTGCTCTTTGTCCTGTACTGCCCTGTTTTTTTGTCCTATTATCTCCCAATGCACCTGTCCCCTTCCCTGCAACCGTGACACAAAAAATTCACTTTGTTCTTCGGAACATGTCACAGTAAAAACTTGACACTCGGTCACGGGGCCTGATAAGGGAAAAGATGCACCAAGTGACCATTTATATGTTTTTTAACCCGACGCTGCCTGTCCGACTGTCACACCTAGGTAGGGTAGGACCACAGAATTGCGGGTTTTATCCCAGCATCGCAATCATCTATGATTCTTTTCTTGAAAATTCCATTCGCCCCCCCAGTTTCCATGGATCTGACAAAAAGTGTTTTCCTACAGGGAAAAAAAAAAGAGTTGACCATTTTGGATTTGTATAATTCTGCATAGTCTGTGACCATACTTCACAAACCACAATCCACTGCCTCGTATTTTACAGCTATGGATTTATGCCTGGGCGTTGATGAATTAAATAAAAAGGAGGCACAGTGATAGTAAACATGTGTCTTTAGTTTCCTAGTATAAAAGCCTTTACTGGCAGAGCTTCCATGAAATAGATATATAGACTCTCTTTCTTGCTATTTTTTTTCTGCTATTTTTAATGGACAGTGAGCATGCGAAATGATTCCAGCTTAAGTACTTGTCCTCTAGATAAATGAATACCACACCAGCTTCATATATCAAAGTGTTGACCCTAAAAATGCTTTGAAACTGATGATAAAAAAATAAATAAATTACCCCCCCCCCCCCCCCACACCCCCCGGGGGAAGGGGGAGGTTGGTTTGTGCTTATTTTTCAAGAATGTACCTGTTTATGATGGATAGCAGTGGTCACCTTAATGTTAACAACGGCCCACAACTTTAAAAAACCGA
>JAODKE010000088.1:3206717-3225139 GCA_026779605.1 Mormyrus hasselquistii
CTGTAAGAAAAATAAATACCCACCCATCTTCTTAATGAAAATTTTTGACCCAAAAAATCTTTTAAAACCTATAAAAAAAAAATAAAAAAATTCCCCCCCCCCCCCCCCACACACACTCTGGGGAAAAGGAGATGTAGGTTTGTGCTGATTTCTCAGGAATGTACCTGTTTAGTATGGATAGCAGTGTTCACATTAATGTAAACAATGGCACACAGCTTTGAAAACGAGAAATAAATTATACTAGAATTATCAATAAAGTTAGAGATCTATAGTGAAAAGATGAAGTGCACAAAGTGCAAAGCACGTCACGAATTCACACTATATTCAAAGCGAGAGCTTGCATTTCCAAAGCAAAAAGACATTTAATCAAGACAAAATTCAGTTTGCATTTAATTACTGTGGAAGGTGAAGAGCATCAGAATCATGAAAGGAATCTGCTACATCCCAGAATATTAGAGACCAATTGGCATCTATATCTATAGTCTTTATTCTATTTGAAGTTATCGCTAAAAAGAAGCTTAAAGAAGGTAAATAAATAAATAAATAAGCCACATAGTTAAGAGATCTCCTTCTACTTGGTAGCAAAAACTGTCAGCTATGGGTCAGTCTAGCATAATTCTGGAGACAGTGAAAGACGACGCTTTAATCTCCTTCATTTGTCCTTTAATTCACAATTGAGTCTTGTCCAAAGTGTTAGAATCAAGTGCTTCTCGAGGCGAAAATTGCACAATAGACGCGTGCTTTGAGAAGAAAATGACCCAAAATAAAAGATGGATGGGTTAATTTTTGGCCGGGGAGGGGTTGTGAAACCGTGTCTCCACACTTATAGCAGATATTTTCTTACGTTTTTCACAAATTTAACCCTTTGCTTCCAAAGGGTGGTATTATCGGCTATTTAAGTTAAGTACCGCAATATTACCTGTATCATAATAGTCTTTTTTGTCACAGTGCCTGATGCATGCATTATATCCCTCAAACCGTTTACACTAATTTTAAGATGGCGTCATGTGACTTTTCACACTCATCAGCTGCACATTCATTCAGTGAAACGCCTGCATGTCTGTTGACGTCAATTTATCATTGTGCCGGTGGTTCATTTATCCGGTGACTTGAGTAATAGATTTGTGCGAGTCTACTTCAGGTCTCCGGGCAGAAGTCTGGGAGACAATGGTATCCGGCAGGTATGAGACGTGAGGGTAGTGTCGCTGGGGGGGAGGGGGGAACGAAAGAAACATGAAGCTGGGAAAATTCAGCTTTGCGTTCAGACAAAGACGTCGCTCTTTCATAATATTGTCCAAAAAATGTACTGTGTACATTTGAATATAAGGATTTATTAAGGAATATAAGATTTGTGCTTGGGGAATAGAGGGAATGACTGGTTTACATGGGTTCAATACTGAAGCACACAAAGCGATTACAAGAGTAAAAAAAAGACTCTGAGGGGAGACAGATAATAATCCGCCTGTCTATCATCTTTCAGAACTACTTCTCCAATGGTTGATGGGAAGCCCTGGAGTCTATCCCAGGATGCACAGGGGCTGGGCGCGCCTCGTGTGTGGTTTCAGTTTATCAGAAAGCACCCAGATGTCCATGCTTAGGCTTAATTAGAAGTACAGAGTGGAGGAAAGCAAAGCGTGAAACCTAAGGGGGGTGTAGAGAGAACTGGGCTAAGAACAGGAACGATGAGCAGTCATGGATGTTAGACCTTGAAAATTCTGGAAGTAAATTGTGAAAATTATGGAGGCATTTCACAGGAGGGTGGCGTGGTGGTTAAGGGAGTCTCACTGTTCCTTCGCGCCATCAAGGATGGAGGGAAACCCAAAGACAGGAACACATAGCAAAGACATAGAAAAACATACCGAACACTAAAGAAACTTAAAACAAAATATAAATTAACCCAGGACAAAATTGACCAAAGGAGATCAGCTTCAGAGCTGAACGCTCAACCTCTTAAGCTATGTAGCAGCCCAGGGTGTGGGGAGAGACACTCAGGGCTGAAGGGCTATAAGATAAAGAGGGGGGAGGCAGGATAACCAGCGACACCTGTTGGCCAAAAAGGGACAGGACACGTAGGACCCCTGTATGGGTACCAGCCTTGACAGCATGTGCAGTTCACATGTTCTCCAACATGTGGTATGCGTGTCCTTCAGCTACTTTGGTTTCCCCTCACCATCCTAAAACATGCAGTCAGGCTAAGCGGCCTCTCTCAACTTCATGTTGAACCCCAGCCTTAGCATCCTACTCTGCTCCAGGCCCCCCTGTGACTCTAACTTGAGTAAGTGATTAGAAGATGGATGCATGGAATTTCACAGGGAATATCGCTGTTTGTGTATAGTGCCTGTTCAGATTTTTGGATTCAGGCAAATATCGTTTCTGTTTCCATTTCGGTGTTAAAATGTGACGTCCTGTGACCATGAGACGACTTCCTCTTTCTCCAGTTTATATCCTGTTGAAATGCTGGAAAAAAAACCTTTGGGCTGTTCTTGGACGTTCGTTCAGGGTATAAACGTTGAAATGCTGAAATGCTTCCGCCATTAGGGAAATCTCGACTTTTGTCAAGACTTTATTTTCCCCTTGGCTGGTCATATTTTGCTGATGGACACTGTCGGCTTAGAGGCTAATACCATAAAGCGTCCGCACAATTGTGCAGCTGAAATCCATAACAAACCTGATTGTTATGACTCAGAGCCTTTCTGGGGTTTTGTGGTGAAGACGCTACATATGACTGTGAAATGTGAGGATATCTCCTTAGCATGGCCGCAAAGCCGAGCTCAGGCAGAGCTGAGTGGCAGATTTTCCTTCTCTGAAAACAATTTTTACAGCAAAGTATCCTCACAAGTGATATGCTTTAAAGAAAAAAAACGTGATACATAGTGAAGCCTGAAAATGATCCACTGTATGTGGAATTTGGCTTTAGGACGTGAAACGTCTCGTTGTCCGAAATAATAATTAAAAAAAAAAAAGTTTCCAGACAAGTGGCAGACACAGAGTGGTTTCTAAAGCTTTTCACCAAATTCCAGATATCCCTCTAGGTTAAGGAGACGCCGTTTTACAAATGTTTCCACCTACCTTGTATTTTAAGCATTGACCACAACTTAGATCAAAACAAACATAACAGTTCATAAGGAGTAATCCAGACACGTCTTTCTCTCAAGTGACCACAAGGATGCAAATGGTTTTCCACAAACAAAACGCTCTGGAACAACACTGAATAAGGACAGTCAGATCTCACTCGGTCTGTCGACGTAGGTACAAATAAGGCAACGTCTGGTCAGGAGACATCTGACAAAAGCAGCGCTGTCAGCAATCACATGGACATGCGTGTGTTACATTACAGTACCACAGAAAACACAGGAATTTGAGACGGAATGTTCCAGATAATCCTGCCTAGAATTTTCCCTTGCCTTGTGCCCTGTGCTGCCTGGAGTAGATGCCAGGCTCATGTCTGACCATGTATCGCATAAGCGATTAAAATGAGGACAGCGGCTCAGTCGGTACTGTAAACGACAGTCAGAATTAGCTAGCACGACATATCGCCATCCGACAACGGACGATAAATCGGCCTTTATCATGTTTGATGGAGTTCAGAGGTGTGATGACTTATGGCAGATTTCTGGGAAAAGATGTCGGCTCTGACTGGCATGCCCTGTCATTCTGTCTTATTCTGGCTTAACGGAACCCGCATTGCCTCCCCGAGAGTAAGATTTTATCACCCGGTTTGATTCTATCTGATAGGATGGCTGCCTTATCACTGGCTAGGCCCTGGGGGCTCAAGGGTGTTGTAGGAGGCAGTGGAAAGCAGCTGAAAGTGAGCTGTGGTCTCTTGCCGCACACAAGCAACTCCGACAGCAGCAGGGGAGACGACTCTGACAAAGCAGACCCTTGCCTGGCTTTCATGTTGCGCTTGAAACAGCATAAAGCCTCCCATCACTCTGTCAGGAAGAATTGTTTACGATGAGGTAAAACGAGCCTCTCCAATTCTATTATAGAATTTAAATTGGCGAGGTATGATATGTGCATTAATCTGTTCATTTTGACTGGTGTCCACACAACAGAGGAAAAAATTTACAATGTTAATGTGACACACCGAATGAGCGATAATTGCTTTAGGGCGAACACATTGCAGCCCACAAATAATTTAATTGACTTAAAAAGCACTTTATGGGTGGAGAGGTAATGTTATTATGCAACATGCTACTAATGTGTCACGAGGTGCGATTTGGGGAACTTTTGGCCTGCACCCCCCACGTGTCGCTCTGATGGACCAATCCACCAGCACTCGAAACAGTAGAGCGATATATTCAGATTAAGACATTACTAGTCAAAGGAGGGGTGCTAACATCGTCATTTGTACAGTTTGTTTACGTTCAACATGGCAGGTTCAGCAAACAAAATTAGGGCTTGGTGATGAGGACGGAGCAATTAAAATTATCACAGCTGTCTTTAGTCCATATGTGAGAGCGTTCACATCTAATGAGGTTTGATCTTCTCCGCCCAACTGACATTTCTTTTCCCAAAGCGAATGGCCAAATTAATGACAGTTCGTGCATTAAAAGTAAAGCCATTGAGCCAGAAATTTCACAGCACTTCATTACTTTTTCTTATACTGTTAATATCTCACAGAAATAGAATAAATTAGGGAAACAAAATATTAAGGACGTGTTTTAATTATTTCTGGACAGCTTATTGGTTAAGATACAAATTCCAGTGATAATACACCCGATTTGTTTAGTGAGTCTCCCAAATCGCTGTTTCTTTTCCAGTGACACTAGCTGTATTAGCTGGGCTTTGTCGGGCCAGGTGCGGTTTCAAAAGGCCAGACACCCTATATTTTCTAAGAGCTGCACCACCTGCCGTTTTCTGCAGGGTGAAGGATATTACAGTTTTCAAACCTGCATTGGCCAGTCTATTCCAGAGCAGTGGGTGTTGTGGGAGGAGCAGACCCTGAGGAAGGCTCCTGCTGAGAGACACGTCACCCGGCTGACATAGGCGATGTGTATACCATGTCGAGAGCCCCCGCTTAGCTAATCATATTTAGTTAATCATATTTCAATAACAGCGCCGAAGTAATAAACACAGATTTCCTTGTTTCTTTAATTTCACTTAATTAAGCAATAGATAACGGCGAAATATTTTTAAATCATGAAAAATAGTGAGTGTGAACATGCTATTGTTATTATTATTGTTATTATTATTACTATTATTATTATATTGGAGGGTCTTTTCCGTATGGGCTGGCATTTGGGTGGGAGTTTATTGCATGTAATTAGAAGTCAACAAAAGGCATTGACAGTTATATAATATAGGTTAGTGATGAATCAGGTGACATTTTCACTTGACAATGCCCAAATTACATCTTGCAAAGGAAGGAAGGTGTTTCGGTGAAATATAGGTCCTATGCTTACGAATATGCAGGGTTTGTTTGCTTCGAAAATATGGATAAGCCGACATGCTCTGTAGTCATTCACATCCATTAATGTGTTGAGTTTGACGGGATTAATATTCTCCGGTCAGTGTATGAAGGAGCGGTGGAAAGAATAGGCATTGCTTTTTGATTCAATGCCTTTGTGTTCCTCACGTCGTTACAATGAAGCTATATTCCAAACGAGCCTGATTATCTCTGCATCTTAGGATTCAGAACAGGTTAGCCAGAAGGCGACATGTTTTGAGGAAAACCAATCTAGCAAAGTTTGTACCTTGTGTCTGTTACCCTCTAGCTAAATCAGCAGTCACGCCCATCGGGGCAATGAAATGCCTTCCCAGATGGGAAGATGAAAAGATCTTCTGACAAGACCAAAACCACTAGAATAGATCAATGAATGCATTTCCCTGGGAGGTATATCTGCACAGTTTGTTGACAGAAGAGACGCAAAGAGCAAATTAAGGACTAACACCCATAAGTGATTGTGGATTGACAAGAAGTAATTACTGAAATTACTGAAAGTCCTCAACAGGAGACGACATCTGCAGTATACTGAACAACTCAAGGGAATAATTAAACAATGCAAATTTGTTTCCGTCCTGTACTTATGTGGTACTCAGGCACTTCATATTGGATTCCAGACTGAATTACAAGCAGAGGTGAAGATGGCAGGTACAGAGAGTTCAAATTCCAGACCAGGATTTTGTTTTAAAAAACCAGTTTAGTATAAAGAGTCACAGTCACAGAGGCGGCACAACAGGCTGTATTATGGCTATATTATGGCTGTATTATGGCACAGCTCACAGGACGTAGGACTCACGCCAAGACATTCACAAACTGCAGTTTGCAGAGGCAGTAAATCACGTGACGTGTCCACATGCCTAGTTTTTCGAAAGACACGAAGGTGGCGCTTGGCGGGATGCTGGGGTTAAACATTTTTTTTTTTTGTGAAAAAATTTCTATTTCATCTCTCAAAAACTCACAGGAACTGTCCAACATGCCATGACCTTATAATTCTCACGGACTTATTATTTACTTATGAAATCCCTTATTATCGTGCCATCTGTGAACCAAAAGCAGCACCCTATCCTGAAAGCCCCAGACCTTAATGCAATCGCACTAATTTGGCATTGAATATATTTCCATAATCGCAGTAACAACTTCAATAAAATATGGCCCAGTCAGCTTAGATTGTGATGTTCTTGCTGATTCCCCAACCCCTACATCCCAGCCATGTGGAAGAGTGAAACTCATCTATTAGAGAGACGATTTCCCCTTCAGAGAGTCTTACAGGGATGATTTTCTAATTTGTGATGCATTTATCAGAGCTCATTAGAGGTTTTTGAATTTTTTTTTCATCTCCTTCATCCATCTGCACAATTTATATGGTCACTGTAGGAAAACGTTATGAGATATTCAGATGTGATTAAAAGCTGTGGTGCTTCAGCAGTTTAGATATATGGCTACACCCTGCATTCCTTTCCCCTCATTCTCTCCATTGTGTGGCTCTAACGAGTCACACCTGTTCCCTGTTTGATCTTCCCTCTCGTTACCGCCCTCGTGTGGATCAGCCCAGGTGTCTCTCGTCTGCTCCCTCAGTGATGTATACAGTATAACGCCTCCCTGTCTCAAGCTCCCCAGTCCAGTTATTGATGTTGCGGCCTGCAGGTTTGCCCTGTGTCCTTGCCTGATGTTCCCCGTCCTGTTTTGACCCCTCATGGTCCATTTCCTTTTGCCCTTTGTGTAGTTTTGTTTTAAAAAAAGCTACTTTTGGTTCTCCCCACGTCTGTCTTTGCCTCCGTTCTCGCCTGTTACGTGACAGACGCCTGATCTAAGTGATTTTGAACGTGCTGCGATTCTTAGTGCCATATGTTCCTGCTTTTCAGAAACAGCCACCATCCTGGGTTATTCAAGGACCATGTCGTGAGTGTGCTGAGAATGGTACCGGATTAATGAGAGAGGTCAGAGGAGAGTGGCCAGACTGGTTAAAGCTAACAGGATTTGCACAAGTGCAAAAAGAGCAGCTGGGAATGACAGTGATGAGAAAAGTTTCTCTATATGCATAAATTGTGATTCAACGGGGTTCCAACCTTTTGCTACTCAGCAGTAGTTAAAGAAATGGCCACTGAATATTCACCATATAATCCAAATGTAATTTGTAATATTTTTTTAATCATTACTTTATCATGTCTATATTATAAATGTGTTTATTAGCAACTTGACTGGACATATCAGCTTGCTGTGAAAGAAATGTATGTGGGCAAGGGTGTAAGAGAGAGTTTGATATTAGGAGAGGACACGCCTTAATAATATAAAAGAAATGGTCTACTACAGACACCAGAGAGGGAGGGGTTCTGCAAATTGTAAGTGGTATTGAAATTTTGAGTGTTGTGTACGGTGAGTGGAATGAGAGGTTGGATCCTGTCTTCGTCAATCTCGACAGAGGATGGGTCCATGAATATTCTGGGATTTAAGTCCCCCAGAAGACAATGGGTTTGATCCCATTGTTGCAGGGTTTTGTGTCCCCTTGCATGAGGACCAGAGAGGGTGGTCTAAAGTCCCCTATAGAGACAAGAGAGGGTGACCTAAAATCCCCATCAGAGACTAGAGAGTGTGGTTACCTGGCAAGCCAGATCACTATTCAGCTATTGAGCAAACAGACGTACTCCTGCGAGGGGTGAAATGGTGCTGGACCTCATCTATGGGAGCAGCACCGTCCCACCGAAGCCTTTTGGCATGAAGCAGGCGTGGGATGAGGTAGCAGCGAGTGTGTCCTCCTTTTATGGCATCATTAGATCACCCGCTCAGTGCTGAAAGCGGTATAATGATGTCATAAGACGGGGAATACTCGTGCTGCTGAATGAGCACAGCGGGTGGAAACGGCGACTTACCTGTGTGTTTTGTTCATTCTAATTTTGGGTCTGCTGTTTGCAAAATATAAATGAGAGTAATTTAGATTTCTAACCAGAAACCGGGTCTTCTGCCAGCCGATCTCACCTTGCAGTTGAAACCAGACAAGTGGTCTGGCATCACGACATCCACGGCCTCTAATGCGTCCAACAATCATCCGTCGTGCATGGCAATGTTATACAACATACGACAGAGAATGCAGCAACTTTCTGAGGGGACTCAAACCGGCAACCTTTCGACCAGGAAGAGGCTTCGCCCACTGAGCCACAAACTGTCCCCACTGCTGTTACACATGTGGCACTGTGGTGAACCCTGTCACATCACTCTTCAGAGGTTGCGGGTGTGAATCCTGTCCCCGCTGTTTGTGTGCTGCATTTGCATTCCGTCCCTGGCTTGTGTGGGATTTCTTTGTGATTCTAAATTGCCCACTGTGTGAGTGTTTGCTTGCCCTCTGACATCCAATCAGTGAAGGGGGGCCTCAGTCAGCCGGCCGAGGGCTTGGCCAGACAAGCTTGCTGATTGAACTACAACAAACGGATGATTCGAAGTGTCACATTGCAATGTTATTCAAATGATGCTTTTAATGAAGCTGGGAAATAACGTTTTTAATAGCTATGAAATAATTTACTATAAGTATATACTAAAGTTTCTTTTTACATTTGTTCTCCTTGTTTCCTACAACCCTGTGCTGAATATGGGACAAAGATGGAGAAATGAATAGTTGTTTGTATGGATGGATGGATGGAAAAGCTTAGCTTCTTTAGGTATCTAATATAACGTTGATATACAAATATTGTGTGTTAATCACCATGTGATACATATGAAGAAAAATCAGTCCTATTCCACTTGTATTCCTACTGTCGGTATGCTATATGTGAAATTTTCTATACTGCAGACCATACTGTACATAGCTGGCACTTGAGGTAACTTCCACTGCCTCGAGTAGTCTGTAGTTCTGAGGCATAGCTATTGTCTCAGACATACACCTATTTCTGTATTTACTGAGGTTACTTCCGATTTGCATTTTTTTGACTTATTCTTAGTTCCAAATAAAAATAATGTGGCCCAATGTCACAGTCAAATTTCCATTGTAACACATAATGTGAACTATGCTATTTAAATTCTATTTATCTCTGCAGTATTTACTGCATGCAGTGGTGACAGTCACCACATTCAACTGCAAAATAAAATTTGGGGTCTTTCACCACAGTGAAGTCACATGACAAAAGTCTACCTTCCCAATTTACAGCACAGCACCGTTCAGGTTTAATCAAGTAATGAAACGCTTATGAAATTTGCGTTTCACAAATACAGGTTGTCTAGGGATTGTATCACAATAATTAAAAGTTCCCATGCTTTTGTAGACCATAAATTAGCCACTCTTGTTTCCTGTCTGTCAGGAGAAGAAACACTGATTAATATAAGATTACATGAGTATTGAACAAGCCAGATGTGCGCAGGAAGTCAGCTAATTACTGTAAAGTGCTGAATGGCCGAATAGAAGCCTAGTTTATGTACAGTATAAGGGAGTAAACAAGACAGTGGTTCACTTCCACTGGTGGTGAAGTATGTCTTCTTTCCGCTGACTGTTTGATCAGTGGCGTCAAAGGGGTATGGATACGCCGACAGATCAGGGGTGGCCCAGTACTCTATAGAAGCCGCTGGATCTGTACCATACTCTACCGTAGTAATGTTTACTATACGTGTAATAATATGTGCTTCAAGTCTACCATGGGGCCAAGTGCCAGCCCTAGTGAATTTCTAGCTGTGCCCCATTTGGGGCTTGAAAATGAGCCGTGTGAATGGATTTGTCAGCATTGTGATTTGTGCCTGGCTTTTTGGCTGGGCATCATGGGGGCGGGGCTATGCCGATGCTCCACGCCCCCTTTTTGGCACATCTGGGGATTGGTCGTGAGAGTAGGGGGGTGTGGTTGCGGGAGTATGATAAGGTGACCAGAAGCTTCATTCCTATCACTTTTACTTCACTATCAGTCTCGTACGGTCAGCTTAAGCCTGCCTATTGCTGTACTCCTTCCCTCAACCCAACAGCTGTTTTCCGCATCTACCGAAGTGGATGTTGTTGTATTCTCTTGTATTGTCTACATTCCTCCCTATTGTCACGGCTAATGGAGAACAGGGTGAAAACAGAGGAGCAGGACACAAGAAGTCGGTGAAATGCGGGGTTTAATGGAGGGGTAGACGGGCACAACAACCAGGAGGACGTTAATGACTGGACTGGGGAAACACGCTTAAATGTGGACTTAAACACACAAGACAATGCAAAACAGCTGGTAAACACGGGGAATCCACACGAGGTTAACGAGCAGGGCGCGGCACACGGAAGGAGCGGACAATCGGGGCAGGACATCAATCATCTTTTCTCTGGTACCCAAGTAAAATCCTGAGTCCTTCCTTTCATCACCCTGTTTGTTTACCATCCTGTCCCGAGCAAACCTACAGACAAATTCTCAAGATTCTATCATGATTTACATTTTGTTTTTCGGTTGTTGCTTCAGTGAGTATTGTGCTTTTCTTTGAAATCCCCAAATGCGCTGGATGACACAGGGAAGCTGCTGTTTTATGATACGGCTTTGTTCGTGATAAATAAGGCAATCACGAATGATGAAAATAACATGGTAATTGGCAGAAACATTAGCCCTCGCGTTTAAAAAGGCCTTTTACGTAACAAGGTTTCCGCACCGCTGTACTTCCCCATATCCTGTTCTCGCAGAATTTATTCCCTCTATATAATCTGTCAGCTGCTAAACTGAAAGCGCTTTCAGATGCCTGACTTCCAAATATAAGCAAAACAAAAAAACTCTGACCCTTAAACATGGTCCCGTTATCTGCTTTCTTCTCTGCCAGTCATATCTCGTCAATTAAGCTAATCTTAAGTAATCGATAGCTTCAGGAGATTGGGGGAGGGGGCTAAACCAATCGGAACAATTGCCAGTAATTGAAAAAGAGAATAATTGATTATGTACGTTTCTTCCTCAGCACCTCCTCATCCTGTCGTATCTTAGAAGGAAATGGATTCGCCTTCTGGCAGTGCACTCGAGCTGTGAGAAGTTCTCCAGCAATCATGAGGCCCCGATTTGAATGTGCTGTGATAAAATTTCGCTCAAAGACAGCGAAAGTCACCGACCCACAGGAAGACATAGCTGTAGGATGATTTCATTATGAGTTTCATGACTGTGGTTTAGGAGGTCTGAGTGACTGTGGATAAGGCTGTCAGACCTGATCTATTCAGTGAAAAATGAACGTTGTCTTCTTGGACTGTCCTTGTCGCGTTAACAAGATGGACTTAAATATGCATGTAGATGTAGAATTTTAATGAATCTAAATGTGATGCCTTACCTCATCGTTAACGTTTTTGGCACATAAAATAATTACATCATTCAAAAAAGGAATTCTTTAATAGTTAAGTGTATCATGTCAGCACAAAGAACATAAAGGTTACATGGACTGATTTTACATGCAAGATAAGTTTTAATCATCTGTATTACAGTTAGTTGTTCAATTCTGATCCAAGCTGATTTTTTAATCCATTTAAACCAGGGGTAGTCAATATTATCCCCAAAGGCCGGTGTGTATGCAGGTTTTTGGGGTAACCTTTTGATCAGCTATTCAAACCCAGGTGTGAGGACTCTTCAGCCAATCAGTCCTCTAATTAGTAATGTAATTAGGGATTTGCAGCAAAAACCCACAAACATACCGGCCCTTTGCGGATAAGATTGGCCACCCCTGATTTAAACAGCTAGAGGACATCAGGATAAGCTCCTTGGTCGTACGAGGAAAAACACACAGAACACAAGCCTAAAGCAATCTTCTGTATCCCCAATATCAAACACATACTCAGCTTTACAATTATTTAACAGGCTTAAGTATTAATGATAAATGCAGTGAAATCAACAGACCTACTTAAACACCACGGTAAGTATGGAAAGTGACTGTGCAGTATAGCTACCCAAATGAGAAACAAAGAGCTGGTAATATATACTACACGTACTTGAAAAAGATATAGCGACTGTATTTGAGGTGCAAAAATATAGGCGGAGATATCCTGGGTGTGAAGTTCAGTGTTTGGAGATCACTTGGACAGCCTCCTGTGGCGCTGTGAGCCTTTAGACGTCCTCTCTGGCGCTGCAGACCACAAAGCGCTGCAGGAAATAGGCCCATGACGGCTTCCAGAGTGGTCCTGGATGGAGAGTGGAGCAAAAACCTGCATTAACTTTAGAAGCAAATTGTGCCAGCATGTGACTGCAAAATAAAGACAGCCGGCGGTCCCTCGCCTCATCTCCCTAACTCTGAATGCAATAGCAGTAAAACCCTTTTTCATCGCGTAATAGAAAAAGAAAAAAAGCAAACGTAACCCCCTCCCATAATGCACTTGGCTACCCTTTCAATTTTTTACCGTGTCCTTATGCATCAGGTGTCACTCTCTTTAGAAGCCCTGCAATGTATTCTTGAATATTTGAAATTTTATGATGCACCTGATATTTTCTGGATGGCGGTGTTGGCAAAATATTATAGATCTGAAGTATTTTTGGGTTTGTTTAAGTATTTAAATGCCTCCATCATTAAACACTTTATATAGTTATCATATATCTAAATATATCATACAGTATATCTAAAATGACTTGAGAACTGTAGGGCGTTTTGTTATTTTGGTTGTGACCTTCTACCTTCTCTGAGGGCAGTGAGTTGGGCCCGGCGAATTTATTTCTTTTCATCATAAACACATTACATACCTTGAAAAGAATTTCAAATTTCAGTAAACCCTGGAGAATTTGATAAGAACAGCTCTATGTGCAAAGTAAGCTCCATATAAGGTTTGGTTATCAAAGGCCATTAAAAGCCTAAACGCAGAACCTTCCCTCCAACGTGCTTCCGTGGAACTTTGGCATGTCTGAAAATCGCGGTAATCTAACAGTCACCTTTTGTGCCCCTTGCGATTGAATCACAATTAAAAATGCAAAGAAGAAAGTACTCGAATAGTAGGCTTCCCTGCAGAATTTGAAGCCTAACGATTTTATGGTTGCTCACTTGTTCATAGCTGTGCCTCAGTGATTCAAACACACACCAAAAAAAATAAATAAACAGTGAAACAAAATAACACCTCATATGAAAGATGCAATTCGCTTGTATAATGTAGCTTATATGCATGCTACCTGCATTCACTTTTTGTATGAAACTACAAAAGGTTAAAAAACTAATCTGAAATGTAAGTGGTTGTTTTTATTTACCACTTTAAGTTGCTATTAAGACAATGCTTCACTAATTCAGCCTTCAGAGTTGTGTGTCTAGTCCTGTTCCTGAGCAAATTCTTGGCTGTTGCACAGAAATTTTTAAAATAATTTTACATTAATAGAGACTTGAAATGAAGGCAAGTGCTCCTACCCTGAAAGGATCTGGTCAGGTTCAGGGAGATATATGTCCGCGCTCCATTATCGGTTGGCTTATGCTGTTTGGGATTGAAAAGGCAGGGAGGAGTGCAGTGAGGTCGGCATACCGTACATGCGGTGATCTAATGAAGGATAACACAGAGCTTTGTTCGCCAGCCCAGTTCATCTATCAAGGACGCACAGCTAACCGTAGACAGCCTGGGTCGCTGCCACCTACAGGCCACCCGGGGATTATTCTGTCCACCAGTTTGTATGTCTGCCGAGTCTAATAACCAGACCGGTTTATTTACATGAGCGCTGAATGGAGTTCAGCTTCCTTTTCTTCCCTCACGCATAAAGATGATGAATCTCTGTTCTCTATTGATTTCTTTCAAAGCCTTTTCTCACTGCCGTTGCCGAAGGGATGTAAAAAATATAAGGTAACCACGAAACAGAAAATTCCTTCCTGACTCTCAGTGGATTCCCAGGAAAACCAACACACACACACACACACACACACGTATAGTTGAGAGTGAGAAGTTTGAGGTCTGAGCACAGGGGCAGGCCATTGATCTGCTATTCCTTGTTCTGAGACACATTACCAGGGTTTAAATGTGGATGGAACTGATGGAGCTCCGCTGTGTCTCCTTATGTTCAAATCGCACCTAAAACCCGAAGTCAGGGTCACCTCCTTCAACATTAACCTTTTTTTCTTAACATCCCAAAATTTAGTAAAAATTCAAAGTGAACGGTTCAATAAATATCGTGTTTTTTTCATCAGCCATATCGATAATTTTGTCACTCTGTCATTTCTCTAGCGGATGAGATTCTTACATGACACATGATAATCTGGGGTGGTACATGATTCTGTCCTGTGTTTTGACTTATTTTCCTTACAGTACTGCTGCCAAACTACATTTACTTGTTAGACTATGCTACAGTATGTGTGTGTGGCTTCCATGTTCTCCCATGTGTGTCCCCACACTGTAATATAAACGTAATCCACACACACACACACACACACACACACACACACACACACAAACCATTTTAACTGAGAATCTGCATTTGTAATCCCCTTTACTTAGTGTTTTTTTTGTGTATTTCTGAACAACACACATAAATAACATTAATACTCTCTTCTAATCTTTTATTAAGAGACAAAGAAAATTTCAGGGGGTCCGCTTTTGATTACTGAGACAGTCACTTCCTGTTATTTTTGCCCTAGAGCATAAAAACCATAATAAAAAGCAGAAAGTTGAAGGGATTCCCATTTCCTGGTTTGATAACGGAGCCTCAACTATCATGATTAAATCAGCTGCAGCCCAACATGTGCAGCTTAGACCAATATTTCCTCAACATTCCACATTTCTTATTTCTTACATTTATAATAAGCCATGTTGTAAAATATTACTAGATATATAATCATTTTTTTTTTTTTGTAAATGATCTTATACAGATTAAATAATTTCGGTCTATTGCATGCAAGTATTTAGATAATAAAATGTATGAAAGAACTTGTTTTGTCTTTACACTTGCTGATAATGAGTCCAGTGCAGCTGGTTCTACAAAACCTCCCTGTGTGTCATGTAGGGTAAGACACCTTTGATGTGAGAAGACCTTTGATGTAAAATGTTAATCCCGTCACTCTTCCCAGAGTTTGTTATCGCTCATCAATGTGTGTCGAGTGTCTGTGGGCCGTCAAGGACACTGGGAAAGGTATTGAGTCTTGTTTAAATGATGCCTTTATAGACATAAGGCATCTTAAAGCATAACTTAAATATTGTTCCTAAGTCACAGCAGAACTCAGTTATTTTGGATTCAAGGGCAATTGTGATAAGTTTATTCAGGAAAAAAAAAAGGTGAATTTTCATCACAGAACAAAACGTATCTAGAGAATAAAAGTCTGTAAGCGAAAATGTGAAACGCTTTCAAAGGCGTACTCAGAGTGCAGTTTTTATGCTTTGTTTTTAGAAATTCAATTCAGCAGAAAAAGAGCAATGAGATTCTTGAGTTTTCCTGTGGGTGGTGAGATGAAAATTCATTAAACGGAGATTTGTTGTGCACGGAGGTCACAGTGGGGGCGGCACGGTGGTGCAGTGGTTAGCACTGTTGCCTCACACCTCTGGGCACCAGCTCTGTTCTTCCCATGTCCTGGTGGGGCTTCCTCCACACAGTCAGAAAACCATGCTGCGGTGAATAGGAACTGCCGAATTTGACATAGGTGTGACTGGGTCGGCGCTCTAAGCTGGGTCATTCCCTGCCTTGTGCCCGTAGTTTTCAGGATAGGCTCCAGAACCCACCCAATCCTGAACAGGACAGGCAGGTATGGAAAACTGGATGAATGGATGGAGCAATTCTTGTGCCTGCTGGCTGTGCACAACATGAACGGCAGGGCGTGACCACGGAAACACTGCATTTGCTACCGGGCTGAAACTATAACTGAAGGCTCACACTGTAACTGCATAACATTAATTTCCTTGCTAGTGCTTTTAACCAAAGCAAGTTTGGATGTTTAGTTATAAATGTAACAGAGTGCTTTACTGGAGCAATTGAGGTTAATTCAGGGATTCTGGGACTCGAACCTACAGCCTTCAGATTATCATTTAATGATCATTAAATTAAAGAATGCTGTGTTGGCTTTTATAATAGAAAAGTTTTGAGCTCAACCAATGTTCAATTTACTGGAAGAAGCTTCACTAGAAAAAATCTGCATTCTGACATTTTTAACCAAACAGTTTTTCTTGGGTCCTGTTACCAATGACCGTTACCAATCACCAATGACGTTTGACCGTAAGATTACAGAAATGAACGAGAGCTCCTCAGATACACCGATACCCTCACTGATGGCGCTTCTTCCCAAACAGGCTTTGGAAAGTTACCCCCCCAGTAAGTTACCCCCCCCCCCCAGTTTTCTCCTGTACTGTAAAATGTCAGAGATTTTAAAATGAATTTTAAAGGTGCTTGAAAAAAATGCATTTTTTTATGTAAAGCATCTAGATGAAGAGATGAGCAGAGCTTGAAAGTTTATGCTTTGCTGAAAGCCGGCTTTGAGGTTAAGTACCTTCTGCCCCCCCTCCCCCACATTACAGCAGAGTTTGGGGGGGGGTAGATGTTTATGTCTAAGAAGGAGAAGCCCTGGACTTTCTTCATTTGCATCCTCGCCACTCCTTCTGGGAACAATAATCGCCAGAACCAAAATTACTTATCTGCTGTGAAAGGACCTAATTCCCTCAGGTCCCCTGGATCAGCACCAAACAGGCCACTAGATGCTGTCGGATTATGGCTGGTGGACTTTGAGCAGGTGTGCTGAGAGTGGACACGCTCTCCAGCATTCAACGGCATAGGAGCACAGAACAGAAGACTGGCCAGAGTGGGACCATCTACCAGCCCAGTGGAACATGGTGGGTTGGAGTCATAGCAGACCTAAGTGTGGCCTGTCTTTAAAATCCGCCATTTGCCATGTTCAGTAAGAATAACCTCAATCGAAAAAAGCAAAAGAGCTGATTTTGGAAGCAGGACAGGACCTCCCTGAAAAAAATAGCTAGCTTGTTTCCACCTGGTAAAATATTAGTTTTAATGTTCTTTGAAAAAAGCAATAGATGATAATAAATTAAGTCTTAGGCTTATTTCCTTTTTATCTAAATGAATGACACGAAGGCAATGACAGTGACTGACAATGACAGTGACTGACAATGAGACTTCAACCGAGAGGAAGATATTAATTGAGAGTCAAATTGGAACACCAGTGGACCCAAATGTTCTGTTCCTGCCAGATGATGTTTATATGCAGTGACCTCTGTTTTCATGGCAATTAATGTCAATACGTCAATACCCAAGATACTACCAAACTGATGTTGTTTGGACAACCATTTTTCCCACACTCAGATCTATTTGTGTCAATTTTCCTAATTTCCGTTGGAAACACAGGCTGCAGTTCCCCCCCGTACAGGGTGAATGTGGGAAAGAAGGCGTAATACAGAGACAACATGAACAAGGGAAGCGGGTAGGTTTAAAAATACACTGACATTTTGTTTCAAACCTCATGCATATAAAAATGGAAACAAGTTTTCTAGCAGAAGTTCTACCACAGTATCATTTTCAGAAAATCCTTCTCAGTGCCACATTCTAATGGGTTTTCATTCCCTTTACCTGGAATAATGTGTCACTTTCATTTCATGAATTTACAGTAGGTGTGAAGTAAACTATAGTGCTGCAATATTTTTTTTTTTATATACTTTTACTCCCTCGTTAAAATGTAAGAATCAGAATATGATTCGCTTCTAGAAGTTCATTTCGGCTAACGGGATAGGAAGAAAGCTCTGGCGTCACATAGCCGACCTGCGTTTGAAAGCTACGTTTCTCCGAGTATTATTTGTTAGGAATGTATAAGAATCCATCCATCCACTTACCAAGCAGAGCGTTCTATTCTGGGTCTCAGCCAGGAGCCTATCCGAGAAAAACAGGGCGGTTAGGAAGACAACTGCGCAGAAATACTGTATGATCAACACACGACTTTTAATTCTGTAAGGCACTGCAGCCGAAAGCGACTCGCCGCACCGACAGAGATTGCAGATAATGGGCGAAGTTAAACCACAGTGTATTTTCAGTTTCAGAAAACCCCCTCCCCCCCCCCCCCACAACCAAAAAAAAACAAAACAAACACACACACAAAAAGCGACTCACAGAACCGGCTTGGTTTGACT
>JAODKE010000088.1:3235786-3255344 GCA_026779605.1 Mormyrus hasselquistii
AATAACCAATAATGTGTCACATATATTGTAAAATCACATCAATCTGGGTCAATAGAAAAAATTGTTGCCTCACGCCTGATATATGAAAGGCTAAAATTTGACTGCCGTGTTTCTCCCTGTCGTGTGACCCGAGCTTCCTGAATCAGGTTTTGGATCTTTACATCAATCAGATAAGCACTAGCTGGAAACAGACAAAGGGCCCTCATTTAGTTTTGTTGAGTATTTAGGTGTTTGTTTTGGTGAAAGTTAAAGGTGTTTGTAAGAATCACAATGAAGTAAGATCATAATGTTATGTCTTACCCAAAAAGAAACAAGCGTGTCAGGATATGTAAAAAACATATTTTTTAATTCTTAGCAAATGTAAACAGTCTGTGTTGGCAGGGATTCTATTCGAGGCCTGAGGCTGTTTCCAAATGGCAGCATGGGAGCAGGTCGGCGGAGGATGATGTGCGGTCGACGAGATGGAAATAAGATTTGCGTTCACGCCCATCTGTCTGGCCTCTAAAGTACGACGTAAGACTGGAGCTTCACACTCACCCAACTGGCCGTGAAATATGTCAGGATGGTTAAGTCTTGCCGAGCTTAAGAGAGTTTAAGTGTTTGGCGTGCATCTGAAAACCTGCCCACAGATCATTCTCCATCCAGTGTATTTGTGAAAACGCAGGCTGGCGGCTCTGCGCGTCCCCGCACGTGGGAACGATATATCACCGCTCTGTTTAGCGGTTCTTCCATTTCTTATATTCTCCTTTCAGTCTGGTATGAGGGAGATATGGGAAGAATCCAGGCATAAATTCATTTGTGAGATGTGCTTCCAAGTCCTTCATCGTGCCTTTTATTTTACGCCACCAGTACCCCCCACTGCGATTGGAGCTTGTAGATTATGCATCGTGTTGATGTCACATTGCCACCCAATCAGAGATGTCGCTGACTATAAATGCCATGTCGCTCCCTCATTGATTCCCAACCTTGTCAGCTCTCATACGACATGAACCTTTGCTCTTATAACTGTGCAGAGGTTCAGTGTAGAGATTCAGATAGAGGAGGAATATGCATTTGATAACTATCCTTCACTGAACCTCAGATGTGATGTCAATCAAAGTTCATATATGTTCTGCAGTCTGTTTGCATTGCTGTACTGTAAATGTGTCAGACACGATATATACTTCATCCTTGAGTAAAAACAGTAGTAGCTGTAAAGAAGCACTGTCTATGAATTGGCCTAGTAAAACAAATTGTGCAAAGCATGGTAAGTAAAAGCGGTGATCTTTCTTGATTCTGATCCATTTATTTCCCAAACAGTGATGGGTCTTCCTGTCCGTCAGACTAAATGAAGGTAGAATGGCTCCGGCGTCCACATAGGGTCTGTCATTTTTCCATCGGCCGTGGGCAGTAGCCAGTGGGAAATCACTGACTGATCTCTGAGGCGGTAAACTAGATGCAAAGCAAGCTGGGTCGACTAGAGATGCACTATGAGTTAGAGTTAGTCCTGTCGTGATGATTGTGGGCTGGGATTTTCTTTTTCTTCTCGGGGTCATCCACAGCCTTGATGTTTAACTGGGATATGAAACCAGAGACAGTGAGCTCCTCCCTTACGTCAGCTGGGCATGACTGGTACAACCCCATAAATGATGAACGAATTGAGTAGCCATGAGACAGAATAATGTACCGCAACGACATTAGCAAGACGCCACTCCCCTTTGCCCTTTTCGCAGTTACGACACTACGTGATTTTAGCGTTGGAAGAAGTGATTCAAATAGTGAATAAATAATTCATGCTTTTTTCATCCCAGGTCGATTACTTTTCAGTTTCATGTCAAGCCCCAGTCAACAATGCCTTCATATCTACTTAAAGGTGAAGCTTAAACTGATGCCTGAAGACAGGTCTCACTTAGAAGCTGAACCTGCTGCTCACTGGCACGCTGACACGGCCTTCAAACAGTGGCTCCTTAGATAACTGGCATAAAAATTGAGATAAGATAGAAGAACAATAAAGATGTTGAGCTAAAGACAAAACTGGTAGCACATTCGGCATTACTACTGGGTCACGGCACTTTGTCAGAAGCGACATCAAGATTATATTTGCGTCAAACTTCTTTTTACATTGTGATCAATCGTGCAGAACTTCTACAGTGAGTACAGTGCAGTTTTATTTGGACAGAGATGAAGACGCGTCATATTTTGCTCTGGGATTCTGAGGTATTAAACCACTGAACTGGTCGATCAGAGAAGCCCCCCTTTGCTAAAAATAAACCCGCAGCTTTTACGCAAAGACACATACGATTTCACGGCTGCTCTTCAGGTGCCATGCCTCAGCTGCTTCTGGAAATCGAAGTTAAACGGTAAAAGGTGTTAACGTCTTCTCAGGACACATGCTAAGAACAACTGTCAGAGGGTCGGAATCACCGTATATATCCAGACCTCATTCAGCTGACCCCGAATGGCCATGTGTGGCACTGTAAATGGTAAAGCCACACACTGCCTGTCAGGACAAAATGCTGATTCGTGTCACATGACTCTCTCAAAAAATGGTATCTGATTTCTGATCCTCATTTCATTAACACTTTCTCATCTTGATTTTTTCAGATTAAGCACTTCCAGCTGTGAAGTACAAATAAATAAACTGACCGATCGTGGCAAGCGAATACTTTTTTGATACGCCGATCAACTAGGGATTTATTCAGAGGGTATATACAGTATCAGTATAAATACACAGAACTGATAGCACTTTGCATTTATACTGATAGTTAAACAGCTGAGAGTTGAACTGATATATTGTTAATACTGCTAATCCAGTAATACTCTTGATATTTAGCCAACGTCTTGTTCGTATTGATTTGGTTATTAGCTGCGAGGGAGGATTTTACTGGATTGAACCAATTTTCAGATTTGATTGATTTGCATGTATAAATTAGGATTGAATAGTTTTTATTGTCATCGCACAACACACACGAAGAATCCCACAATACATTTTTTTCTGTTTCTTTAAAACAGGTCAGAAACCACAGAATGTAAGCAGCAATTGTTTTTTTAAAGTTTATTGTTTGAATTGGCCACTGCAAGTGTGTTGGGAGAAATAGTTATTAATTACAGGTGTGTACAGCCAGAACAGATTTTGGTATGGTTTGTGTTTAATGTGGTTGTTTTTTTTGGATTTCAAAAGACCCTGAAACATATTAGATGTTTCTATTAGTTATATTTAGGTGTGTGCGTATGCGAGTGTGTGCCATTGGTTTTGTAGGTAGTATTTTAAAGAGAGACATATTAATATTTCTTCATGAGTTATTCTTTTTTAGTTATGTGTGTGTGTGTGTGTGTGTGTGATCTCCTTCAAATGTTTTTCTCTTTTTTTGTGAAAAGACTGGGAAAAGCAGCTTGCTTTGTTGGCAGGAAATTCAAGCAGCTATTAGTCAGATCAGCACACACTACATAAACACTTTAAATAACGTCCAAGTCGCAGTCAATGCTGCGAAATAGCAGCTTTTGCGAGCCGCAACGCGCCACCCTGTGCATCTCGATACATGCACTCTTTGGAATCATCCGATAAATAACATACTTTCAGCACATGTGAAAACCACTTCTGTCAAGACGACAATAACAAACTTGTTAAAAATATCTGCCCCCCCCCCCCCCCACCCTTGTCTCAGATGAGCCGTTCTCTATGTAATGCTAGCTTTCCGAATTCCAGATAGAGAATCGGAATGGGTAAACCTTTCGTCCCCTCATTCTTCAACACCGAACATAATGCACTAGCATGGTGTCAGGTGGGCCTGTGTTTCGAGCTGGAGAGAGAGGCAAAGTGAAAATGCGTGTAACAGATGGTATCTCCGTGCTTTCGACCAGAGCTGCTAGCGGAATGAGTGTCACTACACAAAGTAGTTGTAAATCCTAGCCGATTCTCTGAAGCTAATCCCATAAATCTGAATGCCAGTACTGTAAGTGGCTACGTTGCACAGAATACACGCCGGCTTCCTGAAGGATTGTAGGCCGGCTTTGAAGGCTTTCGGTGGAGAATTGTCCGTTGCGATTGGTTGGAGATCATCCGGTGTCGCCTGTTGCCCACAAAAAGCACCTGCACGAAATTAAAATTGTCAACTGAGTGCTAATGATGCATAAAAAAAGGCAACAAAATATTAGGCGAATAATCGGATTTCGTGAACAACTCTATCTTGCATCCTGCGACATGAAAAATTCAGTTAGAGATCACATTGTCTTCAGACATGTATATTTTACATGAAATGTGATGCAGAGAAAAGCTTTTCTAGTGCTGTGTTATCTGGGGACTTAACTCATTAAAATATCTCTGGGACTGATGGTTTACCTGGCAACCCTGTCGAAATGCTACCATTTCATTTTAACGTTAACGTTCAGATAATAGGTTCAAGACATTTAGATTTGAGACCTCAGATGGTTTATATAGCAGTAACAGTTGTACTTAAGACCTGTTCATTGCCATTTTCACTATATGTTTTACTGCAGGTGATGTTCATTTTATATATCCCGACCTGTGTTTTTACAGAAGCCTAATCTGAGATTTCCGTTTCTTTTCGTGGTTAATCAAATGACATTTGGGCTGGAAGCCATTTCAGAGCCAAAGCTACAAAAGCAGACACTGAAGCTGGCCCAAAATGCCCTGGGCTGAACCTTTCTGTGTGCTCCTGCTACAGTTTCACAGCACTATTCCCGCTTTCGCCTGGACGGTGACAAGAGTTTCCGGGCCTGTGTTACTGTGCTGATGCCAAGACGTGGGGAATTGGCTCACTGTGAAAGTCAAGCCCCGTTTCCGTGGCAGTGTACTGTGAACATCTCGTGAATCACCCAACACTAAGAACTTTCCAGAAAAAGGCGTCTAATGAGTAATTCTCTGCTGATGTTTACATTGTGCTCACGTCAGGAAGGCCAAGAAGTAGGTCTCAGTGTCGCACATCAGTTATCTCCTGCATCCGATCATATGCAATGCGTGGAGGCAGACTGTGCATGCTGGTTAGCTGAGGTAAACTGAGCACTAGCGCTCCCTGCAGGCACCTACCATTTCGTAGAATATTCCAGTCCACAAGGCAAGCTTGAGCCAACACTTTTATTTGCAAGCATAAAGCACTCGAAATACCAGAGGTCGGAACGCTAGGAACCAAGAACCATAAAACTATATGCCTAGGGTTATAATTGCTCTACATAAATGTCATGACGATGATAAATGGTCCCCATCTATCTTAAGGCACCATTTAGAGGAATGAATATGTTTGTCACCTGACCTCACCCAAATTTGGGATACCCCTGTGTGAAAGAAAAGCTGGAGTAACAGAACAAACATAGTTTTAAGAATTTAAGGGGGTGGGTGATCACAGAGAGATTTTGTGTTAACCTGGTTTTGCCAGCTTAAAACACTGAGCTGGTATTTTTTGCACACTGGATAATCTTAAGTACGCTGGTAACGCAGGGCTACGTCCCAAGTGTTGTGGAGTACACTTCCCCAGCTATTCCGAAGTCTGCTTTTGAGGGTTACCGTTGTCGTGGCAGCTCCCTCGTGTGTGACCAGACTTCAGGGGACATGGAAAGGTGCACGTTGGGATCTCCTTGTGTACCGCGTTCATCTCACTGCGTACTTTGTCCAGTCTAGATATCGCAACATCAGAGTGAATCCCTAATCATAAATGGTATACTAGCATAGGCCATGTGGTATAGATTAAATAATGATAAAAAAAATACAGCATATATAAACCAGTAATAGTATACTATAAACCAGTATAAACCAATATAGTATATATAAACCAGTAACATAGTTGCTTATTATCATTATCAGGTAAAATATTCTGTACATCATTGCTGTGATGGCTAAATGAAGCTTTATTAATCATTTGCTGTATTTTCTGACACCACTAGATGGTGCTCTCTGTTCAGAAAAGGGTTCAAAGCATACCCCGAAGCAAACCAAGAGCACCATCTAGTGGGATCAAAAAATATAGCAAATGGTTCATGAATCTTCATTTGATCATCACTGCATAATTGTATGTGCTATACTTTTATATGACTGGCAGTGCAGTGCAGTAGGTTTGTTTATACCAGCATGACTGCAAACACGTGAGTAAGGCATTGCACCTCGCCCGCATATATTAGTAATGTGTTGTGTCATACGGCTTCTCACATCCACTGACATTACATTGAATTAACATGAACACTTGGGAACCGGGGATCCAAATGCAGAGTAGGCAGACAGCAAAGATGAGATGCAGAAATCGTAGTCAGAGGTACAAGATGGGGTCAGACAGACAGAAGGGGGGTCCTGGGGGTGCAGGGGAATGAGGGGACAAGTGTAGATGCGGGACAGCGGACACCTTCACTAGCCAGGGGAGCGGGAGTATCACTCACACTGAAACACACGGGGAAGAGCAAGGATCAGAGACAACGGTCGGTAATTTGTGCACGGAAGCAGAAATTCCTCACTTTGAATGAACCGGCTAGACGGGTTAAGTAGGCTAAGTAATTAGGTCAATCCAAAACCGGAAAGAGAAACAGCTGATTTGAGAACTCCGGAGTGGGAGAGAGATCAAGGGGGGCGTGGTTGCGGCAGAGGAGCAGAATCCAGCCTGATAGATGTTTCCGGTCACATTCTGGTCAGCAGCTGGGGGCCTGAAACAATGGCCCCCCCACTCTGCCGTGCCTCTGCTGTGTCGGTTTCAGCAGTCCGTGATGCACCTCGATTTCTCCCTGGCATGCAGGTTCCTCCGCTGCACTGCCATGCTGGTTCGTCTGGAAAGCCACACCCACTAATGGAGCCAACTCAGAACATTTGCCTCTTTAATTAAGAAGTGGTCCAAGTCAAGATTGTACATTTGGGCGAGGACAGTAGGACATAAGAGACATGCCACCAACCAATACTGTGGGAGTACTGTGTGTGCAGGGGGTTCAGGGGCGTGGGGCTGATTTGGTCCCTACCAATGATGAAAACAAACCTTCACCTTTTCTCTCAATGCTTCAGGTTGCTGGGAAACATCTACTGAACATCGAGTTTGTATCCAGTTGGAAACTATAGGTGATACAATGAGGAATCCTTTACATTGTTTACAAATGTGTTTTGGAACAGCTAAACCGGTCATCTACAGGTATAGATTCTCACCTAACGGTATTGCATTTCTCAAGAAACACCATTTCAAAGGAAATAGAAATTCTGCTGAAAAATCCGATGTAACATTTCTTCACTAATTGACACTTATCCAAGGGGCATTGTCAGATTCCTAAAACTGATTACATCGTTATTCACATCTGCCACATAGAGAACAAATGTTTTTTTTGGGAACATGTTTGTGATTTACTTATATGATCTAGGCAAATACGGCATGCATGTGAGGAGGAATAAAGAATATTCACTGCTTAATTACAACCTTTAATAATATTCTGAGGCTTCCTCCATGCTGCTACCTGTCTCCACCCACAAAAAACTACCTTTTTAAAATTCCTCTTGATCTATCCTTCTTTCACATCTCTACATCGTGAGAGGAAAAAAAAAAATATGAGTGATCGCTGCATCGTGCCTAATGGAGAGGTTCTGTAACCAACATGTGACAGATTAATCCAGTAAGGAATAAGATCACAAGGACAAAGACGACATAAAACAAACTCAGCCTGGAACAGGCAAACATTGCTGGGCATATGGAATGTCCTAGATAAATCAAGAAGGTGGGAAAAGATACAAGAAAGCAATTAGAAAACGGAACCACAAAAGTCTCATTCCTGTATTTATATTAGGGCTGTTTTTGATGGTGCACTGTTTCTAATGTATTAAACTTTTGCAGTAAAAAGGAGTATTTTAGCCCGCTTAATAATAAGGCATGAAGAGGCTATTTAATAAAACTGTCAGCCACAACCTATGAAGCAGTCAGGGTCATTCCGGAGGAAGCACTGAGTACCACTTAGCGCACCAAAGCTATGTGACCTCGGGGGTATCGCATGTTTTTAGCACCGCAAAGCTTTCTGACGCACACGTTTATGACCTGTGTGTGTGTGTGTGATTACGCTGGCTCCTGGGTCAAAGGGAAGCCATGGCTGATGCATTTCTCTACTCCAGGAAACGGTGTAGCCCAGGGGTGGCCAATCTCATCCGCAACGGGCCGGTGTGTATGCAGGTTTTCGCTGCAACTCCCTATTTAGATCACTAATTAGAGGACTGGTTGGCTGAAGAGTCCTCACACATGGGTTCGACAGCTGATCTACAGGTTATCCCAAAGACCTGCAGACACGCCGGCCCTTTAAGGATAAGATTGGCCCTCCCTGGTGTAACTTTTCTCCCTTATTTCTCACTCATAGTTCTTCACATATTTAGGCATTTCATTTGTCAGGTGTATGTAGAGATTCGTCCTTCAAATACACTTGAAACACGTACACAAATTCCAGCGGTAACGGCAATTAACATTCTCCTTTTGAAAATACTCCCCCACTGCATATTAACAGATGTCTCTGAGATAGAATAGATGGAATAGTTGCATTTGACATTCAAGGAGCTTTAAAATAAACAAAATTTTAGGTACATTGCTATATTCCCGAATCACGCAAAAAAATCTGTGTTTTTGGCCCTTTAAGTCATACTCGTTGTGATGGAAATCTGACCTAATGAGAGCATTAATTGGAGGGATGCAGATGTAGGTTAGAGCTTCCTTTAGGGATGGGAAATGAGATTTTAATCATTCACCCATTACTGTACTGCTGCATTCCCAGCATGCACCTGAACCCAAGCTCTCCTGGCTTGGCAGGAAGAATAATCGAAAGGAAATGGAAACACTGCCTTTCCTGTCCCTTTACAAACAGAGTCAGCATCCAGGATTTGGGGGCGAACGTGGCTGAATTCCTGACACGTCAGTCGGCACTTTTAACTGGTAAGCCGTTCATCCCGAGCGAAGGAGAGCGGCCAGTTTTAGGGACGGGAAGCAGCTTAGCGTGATGGGCGATGCCGCTACGCTCTTCCGTTTCCTTCCTGGAGGGGGCGCTGGCTGCTCCTGCAGCAGATCTTACACTCACCTTTCCCATACCTGCCAAGTCTAACGCATTTCATGGGAGTCTCACGCAGTTAGAATGACTCTCCCACACTCCGGCATGCCCTTCATTTTCTCAGCGTAAATAATAATTTTAAGTTTTGCAGTTTTAGCACATTTCTGCATGGCACAGGTAGAGTCATCTACCTGATAAACATCCAAAAAATCAACTCAAATGATTGCCTGAAATCAACCGGTTTGAAAGAAACATCTTCAGAATTAGGAAATATTTAGAAATTTTTGAAACTCCAGCATGGCAACCCCCAAAAACCTGCAATTCTCCAGCAAAATTTAGCCAGTCCTCCAGCAAACTGGCACAATACCCCTGGCAGGTCTGCTGTCCCACCTCCCCTTGGTATGGAATGACTGCTCTGAGACGTGCATGTTCCTCTATTATGTTTTTCTAAGTAGTATAATATTACTATAGTTATATAATTATGAGATAATAGCACATATATTGAGGATGAGACACTCTGAGAGACATGCGTGCCATGAATTTTGGTTAATGCGCCCATGTGATGAGGATTATCTAGAGCTGCCCACCCACCCCCCCAGCCAGCATTCCACCACACTGCGGAGAGCTGGGGGTTTGGCAGAGGCGATGGTTAAATATCCAAAAATATACTACGTGTTTACAATTTTGGAACCGCATGTCCCCTCATGTTTGTGTGTTCTGCTCTGATAAAAATCTAAAAAAATGCAAACAGCCAAGTTCTGAGTGATCAGACCACAAACTTCAAAAGGTTGGATCTCCAAAGATAGACGTGCATAGACGGCAGGACCGGGATTGTATCCTCGGTCACCCTTAAGGTGTCACAGTGGCGCCGGTACTGCTATCATTTCCTAGCCCTGATTAATTATCTCTGATGCTAATTGTATTGTAGCTGTCATATAGATGGGTGCAACTTTGTTTGGAGGGGGGCTAGAGTGTTTAGGTCAGGAAGCTGGCGTGGCAGCCGTGACCAAGGGGTTCAGAGGGTAGTCTCACTTCTCTGCCCTGGAGAAATCTGAGGCACATAGGGGCAGTGAAATGGCCTTGTTTAAGCAAAATAGCCTGTCGCTAAAAGGCGGGGAATCATGCGTGATGTGAAATAGCCCGTAGCTAAAGGGTGGGCAATCGTGCGGGATGTGGAATAGCCCGTCGCTAACTGGGGGGAATTGTGTGTGATGTGAAACACCCTGTCGCTAAAGGGTGGGGATTCATGCATGATGCAAAATAGCCCGTTGCTAAAGGGCGGGCAAACATGCGTGATCTGGAATAACCCGTCGCTAAAGAGAGGGGAATCATATGTGATACGAAAGAGCCAGTTGCTAAAGGCCGGGTGATCGTGCGTGATGAGAAATAGCCCATCGCTTAAGGGCGGGGAATCATATGTGATGTGAAATAGCCCATTGCTGAAGGGCGGGCAAACATGCGTGATCTGGAATAACCTGTCGCTAAAAGGAGGGGAATCTCGCAGGATGCCGCGGCAGCTCTGGGGTCGAGCACACGGCGGGCCGGCATTAAGGCTTCTCTGCATCCTGCATCCTGTGCTAAGCTTCAGAATGAGGACAACTAATCAGGGGATGTGGAAGGGGGTCACGCGATTTGGGGTAAACACTCAACATATTTTACAGAGACACTTCGGAATTTCCCCTGCATTACCTGCATGCTCAAACGTGTTCCATGGAAATTTTAAGGGAAACCTTATTCTGTGGCTGTCATCCATCCACCCCTTCGTCTAAAAACCACTAATACTGTGTCTGGCAACCCAGCCTCTTTAGATCCAAGCTGCTGGAATAGCCTTTCTGAGGTTGTGAGGGTGTTGAAAACATTACTTTTAAATGTAAACTAAAAACTCATTATTTAATCTGGCTTTTATGTAATGTCATATTATTATGGTTTCAGTATGTATACCTGTTTGATTTATTTCTTAACCCACACACACAGGCCCACACAGACCCCCCTACACATTATTTAGACAGCATAAAAGTGAGTCTGAGTGTTTCCTACCACTATATCAGTAAACTAGTTTTCTTTTGCAAATTAGCAGCAAATTGAAGTAATTAATAATTTCATGTAATGAAAGAAAACATCAAAATCATTCCTATCAACTTTATGAAATCATAAACATTACATTAACTAAAATTCTAATAATAAAATTAATAAGAATTTATTAACCATTATGTGAATTTTGTGATTTACTTATTACTTACTATCACATACTTATTGAGCGTTATTGATTCATAGCTCGACTGATAGGCTACCGTGACCGGCGATAAGAATCAGGAGTAGCGTTCAGTTAGAGGAAACAAGGAATAGTTATCCTGGAATAGTTGGCTGTTATATTACATTACACACACTTACATACATATTTCACAGTATATTATAAATCAAACTTTATTTATAGATAATAGATGTCTTTCAAACAATTCAAAGTGCTTTATAGGCTACTGACACAATCATTGTTATTGAAAATGAATTCATAAACTGAATTTATACATAATGAAAAGAATAACATACTAAAAATAATAAAACAATAAAGATTCAAAAATCTTAAATTATGCACAATGTGATAAAAACCCGGGGGATCATTTTTTCATTAGTTGTTTTTTTTTGGATGACAATAAAAAACTAAAAAACTCCCATGTCTTGTATTTTGTTCACTTACTGTACTTATCGTTAAACTTAGGGCTGGGTAGGAGTTAAGGTTTTCATAGTTGGTATTAGGGTTTTTTCCATAGAAATGAATGGACGTCCCCACAAAGATATAAATATAAACGTGTGTGTGTGTGTATGTGTGAGTGTGTGTGTGTGTGTGTGTGTGTGTGTGTGTGTGATCCAATGTGACTCACTGTTAAAATCTAGGGCTTTTCAATATTCCATAATTCGCTGCTGAAATTTTCTGTGCTGTTTTCCATCGTCCAGAGGATATTTTAGTTTAGTTTTCATCACCGCGCGCACCCACCGCTCTGAAAATGCCCGACTTAAGCTCCCATTTTGTGTTCCTGAAATAGTCTCTGTTTTATTTTGGAATGTGCTCCTGGAACATCTGTCCTCCCTACTCAGTGACCTCGCTCTGAAACCAAGCACCAGTAAAAATCACCATTTTGCAACCTAGTTAAGCAGAATTAACGTGATTGATTAATTTGGATAGAAAAATGTCGATGTCTGTCTACCAGGACCAGGATTTTTAAAGACTGCTCCAGATAAGCTAATAAATTTGTTCTCTTCTCAAAGATATTTTTATCTGAAAATGTGATTACTGATGTAGGACAGTTTCAGTAAAGTTTCAGTAAAGGATTTGACTAAGCAGTATTTGGGGATGCAGAACTGGGGATGAGGCTGATCCCCAAGTTCCTTAATTATAGACCGCTCTCAGGGTGACGAGATCTCCTATGACTATATTCTTTGTCAAAGTCACCCACTGAGGTCAAAGGTTAAGGGGCATCTCTGAAGGCCTGTTATCACCAAACACACTGTTGGGTAAATCCGCGTCTTTGCTGATAGCTGACCACTGGTGTCGTCTTGACAGGCTCAAATTGCGTAAAACACTTGGATTCCCTTCATTGATTAAGCTATTTCCCAGTTGCCCCTTGGGAGAGGGTCATCAGGACTGCAGAGTCTCATGCAGGGCATCGGAAACGTTAAGCTAATGGTGACGGTCAGCGAGACTGGACGCCTTTTCATGCTTTATATCGTCTATGTTTTCCGAAAAGAAAAACGTGTCCCTCCTTCCAAGCGTGGTGGAAGACCCAGTTCATCAAGTGTCTTCTGCCCCTGAAAGGTGAGGCTCCCCAGGCGTGAATTATTAGCACTATTTGGAGAACCTGTCTCCCGTGACGTCTGTGAATACTTCCAGAGGCTCCATCACCTTTCACTCGTCCCAAATTGTGGAAAAGAGAGCGCCGCGTTGTGCAGAGTGAAGCGGGAGACGTGGCCCTGTGGAGAGACAGACAGATGGTACGTCGGACGGGGTTTAGACGGTCAAAAGCAGGGCTGACGTCCGTGGCAGCGTCCTTCCTGTCCCTGGCCCCAGAGCCCGTTCTGTGGTTACCTTGTGTGATCTGGCAGCCAGCCCGGACATGTCGGCCCTGCTCCGGACTTTCGACGCTCTGTCTGCGCCCTCGCAGGGAAGTCCAGGACACCCGGTTTGGTTCTCCCAGCTTCTAGAACAAACCGTACCAAGACAGATCCAAAAAAATGATAATTAAAAAAAATATTTATACAGGGACTGACGGGGGGGGGGGGGATGGTTTAGCTCAGACCCCTTATTCTGTGACTGGATGGTAACTTAGCTTCAATCTCTATATGCGTGTGTATACCTTTAAAAAGAAAAAAAAAGGCGAGTATGATGGGACATACTGTATAGAAAAAAACACATTCCAATGTGCCTGCTCTCATACTTGTACAAATAGTGAATAAATCTTCATTTCAATGAGCGAGATGACTGTCAGGCTGGCAAAGTGCGGGTGGGCGTGTCCTGGAAGACAGCAAAGTCAGGCGACTGGCCCTTATTTTACCTGACACCAATTTCTACAAAAATAAGACAGACTCCAGAGCTTTCGAGGGTTTGCCCCTCTTCCCCAATCTGCTAACTCCCAGCTCCAGACGAAAGGCCTGCCCCCAACACCCACAATGCATTTGCCCAACGAGTGACTTACACACAAATGCCTCATCCAACAATGTCGTATCAGAAAATCCGCTCGATGTGTTTAAAATGCCATTGGGAATCCAATTGCTTCATCTTCATCTCGGTTCTTTCAGGATGGTTTCCAGTGTAAAAATAAATTAACAAGCTAATATATAAATCAGAGATCTGCTTTCATCCTATGGGTAATGGGCAGGAGCTGCCTAATTGGCTCCACCCACTCCATTAACTTGTATTGTGAAAGGGCTTATGGATTTAACTGGTTATTAAGCACTTGCATTATTTCTGTTGATGAGCTTTCTTCAAAATAAATATGTGATTTGGCCGTTTATTAATCACCTGGAGGTCTCATGTACCAAGGACTATATTTAACCTGCGTCTTTTGCATTAAAACGTTTATGGAACGATCCTTGAATTTGAATGTGCATGACTTCTGTTGTATAATGGCAGCATTAGTAATAAAATTAATGAATCCCAGAAAATGTTGAGTCAACAGCTTGGTGCAATGAAAGAGGTCTAACTTGGAGGGTATACATCATTTTCCGTGTCATTAAAAGTCTCCGCGGTTCCCAGTAAGCTAAAATCGCCGTGGCAATGATGAAGGAATGACAGGAGGTTGTTCCTGCAGGGGCTGCAGCTAGTGGACAAATGATCTAATCCCAGTGGATGGGGTTATGTAGACATATGTGTTCCCCATCAGCAGTGATTTAGTGTCTTCGCTGCCCCCTGCTGGGCTGAAGCTGTGACGTCACATTTCTCCAGGTCACTCCTCCATGACATCCTGCTTCCTGGGCAATACTTCCTGTTAAAGTCAGGGACGCATGGCGTGCACCGACTCATGGGTTACACTACACCGGCAGTTTTAAAGTAACACTTTACTTGACGGGGCACAAATAATATATTATTATGCTATTGCATATGTATTAATTGTCTTAGTTACATACTTGTCTCATATTAATTCATCATGAATGAAGCGTAATGCATGTTTTATCCCAGGCAGGTACTATATTTGTCCCTATATCTTAAAGTCCTGTAAACTTTTTGCAAACTATTGAAGGAACGATTGAAGGAACAGCTAAAGAACTTCTGAACTAACAAGTTATGAATAACACGTGAAATACTGATCTCGTGTTTGTTCATCATTAATGAATCATGACACATCTATTATCCCAAGTAGTGACTGTATTTCTTCATGATTTCCACTTCAGTCATGGCTGAATTAATACTAAGTTTTTACCTTGTCAAGTAAAGTGTTACTGGTTACATTTACCCCAGTTTGTTCTGTGCTGAGCCCTGTTGGAAAGCCATCTGAGTCGTGCATAACGAACGGCTTGTTTTCTTAACATTTGCCATTTATACAGTAAGACATGATTAGTTTGAAATGGTGACAATAATTTATTATCATTTTATAAGCCTCGGGGGATGGAGTGAGTACGTAGGCATGCAATATATAAACATGAACATTTAGGGTATTTTCAGTCTAAGTACAAAATGACCTGGATGAAACCACATCGCCAAAGTAATAAGAGCGATATGTAAAACAGGCGGCGAAAGCACATCTGTCACGCTCATCTCGGGGGCTTCCTGTGACAATGACCCTTTTATCCATCCTTCTATTCGTCTGGCAAAACATCCATTGTCCCTCTGTGGGAAGGGTAATTGGACTCTCTTGTGGTGGTTTGAAGGAATCCTCCGCACGTCCTCTGTGCCAAAACCATTCCGGGACGCAATCGTACGATTTCACACTGTCAGATCGATTGGTGTGCGTAGGATCACTAGGTCCATTGATATCGACGAGACCAAATGTCAGTGTTCTATCGCATGAGGTGCAGACATCTGTAAATGTCTAACTGTGTTATCTGCGGGTTACCGCGGAGCCCAAGAGAGAGGACAACGCGGCCCTGGACTGCAGGCCTCGCTTTTTCATGCCGAGTGAAAATAGTCAGGCGGCGTGACGGTGCTGAGTTTATAACTGCCGATCAGGCCACGCACTGGGCCTCACTGGCGGTGCCAGGCTACTGTTGTAGCTGGTATCGTTGTTCTTTAGGAGGCCGGGGGGGGGGGTGGGGCTTCTATCCACGCGCCACAGGAAGTGACACGGGTATTTTTACCGCCTTCTGTGGACAACCCTGTCTATTCTCATGCTGGCATAACTCACAGCATGCTTGCCTTCATCGATTTTGCTCTATATTTGTGTGTGTGTGTGTGTGTCTGTGCTAGATATTGTTGGGTGATTCAAGAAAAACTGCAGTTTCACTGCTGCGGGTTACTGAAGAACTAAGGAAAATTTGCCATTCCGTGTTGCTTTAAAATCACACACACATCCACCAGCCGAGACAATTTAGTTATTTGGGCATAATCATTTGAGTACTCGGATTTGTCTTTGTATTAGACCATCTTCACTGTGCTCTTCAAATTCAAGAGTTGGCAGATAATCATGGAATTCTGTGTTTCTGAAGAAGGAAAAAAAACGCACAAACCTTGTCCAGATGTGTGTTATGGGGGGGGCAGTGGCCACTGACGGCCGTGTGCGAGGGGGGAATACCAGTCACATAGTGTTAACGTCTTCATTAGCGGTATGTGCTGAGCGAGGGGGGGGGCCACTGTGCTGGGACTAACCCAGAGATCAGCCGGCAGGACACACAGCAGTAAATGGGTTTACTTAAGACATGTGAAACCATGATACCAGGAAACTGCTACGTCGACATACGATTATCAAATCATACTGTAGCATCTCCTGGCCTTAATCTTGACCGGATTTAGGATTATATTGGAATATATGGTCACACTTTACTTGAGGGGACACAAATAATGTTGTTGTACACTCTTACTCAATGCATTAATTAACCTGAAACTAAGTGATAGGTATGTACTGATCCAATGCTTGTTCATCATTAATCGGTCATGATGGTTCTACATTAGGAGCTACATTAGTTGCCAGTTAACTAATTAGTTAATAATTAATTAATATAGTTCCTGCATGGAATACATGGCATAATAATTGATTAATAATGATCTAACACTTAGTTGATGGTTAATTAATGCGTTAAGTAAGCATGCGCTACTACATTTGTATGCCCTCAAGTAATGTTATCCATTTGATATACTGTAACATGCTTTATGTGGGTTTTGGCTACAGCTAAAATGTCACATTTGACATTTTAAGAAAATATAAAAATGATGTTCTCATATCGTGAGGTTTTATATAACTGGAATCTCTTCTTGCAGTTGTTTGGTTTATTTTTGTGTTTTGGGGAAGAGGTTATATATATTAAAAAAATGACATTTGAAATGCTGGTTGGGACAGTACAGATATATTTCCCAGAGGTCAGTGCTGGCCCTTCTGCAAAAGAGGACAGGTCTCCGCAACGAGCGTGAGACTGCTGAAAATTACTGAACCCTCCCTCTCTTAGTAGCTAAAAACACCACCTCACCCGCGAAGTGAAGACTCCTGCTTCACTGTCCTTCATCTGTGCTCATTGGTAAGCCAGTGGTCTCATCGCCATATAAGCCAAAAGAGCACAACTGAGGCATATTGAGTGATTCTCAAACCAATCACGATTCATCCTAAATGAATCCACGATTCATTTAGCACATAATCAAAAAGATGCGTGTTAATGATATAATGCATTTTAATGAAGCGGGATCCTATGAAAACATGTTGTCTGGGATGAATGGAAGGAGTAAGCAATTAAAGGTTATCTATGATTGTTTTGTGCAACATGTGACCTGTTCAGGATAATAGGAAGTAGTGTTAAATGTTTGTGTTCTTGACTTGTTTTACCATTCAAGCAGATGTCGTAACCAAGTATGTTTAATGAAGTTTGATACTCTACTATCCGTATTGTTATGTTGCATTTTGTAAGATGGAGGCGCCTGGATATTTATGGATCAATAAAAGTTTGACTTATAAAAAATAAGATGTTTTATGTTTTCATGTTGGTCCCTGGCACTTCACTGAGTTTTAGTGACTTGCTGTGAATCAGATGGGAAAACAGCACATTGCTTTGCATGAAACGTAAATCCACAGGGTGCTTAAAATCTGCCAATCTTGTCCGGATAGGAATTACGAGTTTATATTCTACTTATAAAAATCCCAATGCTGTCTGATTCTTTCCCGAAGAAACTTGTATCCAATAAGGTGATTTATAGCGTACATAAAACGGGCGTACTGCGATGCATCTGTAGAATGAAACCATTTATTCTAATTTATCCAGGAAGATGTCTCAGCTCCGAAGGGGGCCCTGGACATTCTCTATCCAGTTGGTGTTACTTTTCAAAGCTGGGCAGGTCTCTGCAAACGGGAAGTGTTGCGGATTCTTTGCTGAGCTGCATTTCGCATTTTGCCGGAGCTTTTGTCTGTCTGAAAAGTGTTTCCACATGCATGTCGCATAAACTTTTAGGATTTTTTTTTTTTTCCATGATTTTGAAGTATAATAATGTTGTTCTGGGGCCTTGCTTTGAACAGAAGGTCAGGTTTAATGTTGGTCTTGACCCAGTTCTCAGCAGTGGGACCGAAATAATGGTCTACAGGGCTGATCAGATGCCAAAGTCCACCTTTGATCCTCCTATCCACTCACCCGGGGGTGAAATATTCCTGGTTTTTAATTTATTTTTGAAGCAAATGCTGTTGGTGAATCATCAGTCTGATTATGTAGTTGTTTACTGGAGATGATTCGATAAAACCTCTAGAGGAATAAATGGTGCATGTCCCAGCACACATGCGTCACACGTCCGTCTGCATGTCGTCAGGCGAGTGGCGTCACATCTGCAGCGCAGTGAGCGTCTTCGCGTCCGAGAGCCGTCTGATGTCCATCTGAAGACACGTTCCTGCAAACTGAGACCGAAGGAGCAGATTTAGAAGCAGAGCCGTCCCAATAGCTCGAGGCGAGCTTAATAGCATAGGCAAAAAAATACATATATACATCAGTATGCCAGCAGGAACCCGAACAATTAGAGCTTTGCAGACTCTCAAGGCTGAAAATGATCTGTGGTTTGTGGCTCATCTAGTTAGAGACAGTAAATCCTCTGTTGTTGTAGAGACCCGGTGAATCACTTAAGGACCAAATTCAACCCTAGGCAGCAGAGTTTAATCACAGCATTCGGAAATTAGGATCTTTATTAGTTCTCGCTACACATTTCTGCTGGAGGTTATGAAAAACAAAGATTTATGCTTTTATCAGATGCAATGTAAAAAAAAAAAAAAAAAAAAAAAAAAAACGTGCAGTGCATGCAAAAGTGTGTGAGGGTTTTGTTTCATTTCCTTCAAGACGACCAGCTCATTTATTTAAAAACACGGACACGCACTGTACTGTGCGCAGCTTCCATTTAATATATTTTGTGATGCAGCTGCCTTTTTCTTACTAAGTTCTCAGAAGCTATTTGATGAATGAAGGGCACGCAGTTACAGACAGGCGGATGTGTTTTTTCCACATGCTGCCTGTTTTACTGCTGTCACAGCGCGGATAGGCTCGGCCGGTACCACGGTAATATGACACGCGGCATCGTTTCGCCTATATATTTCGGGTAGACGGTGTTGCTTTTGAGCATGTAGTCAAAATACCATAGATTAAATATTAAGTCAGGCACTTCCAGCATCAGGCCTGGACACGGCTGCCAGCCTCCTGTGCAACGAAGGTACCGCCTGCCGAAAGGAAAGGTGGTGTCATCGCCTGTAATGATGCGAAGAGAGCTTTCGACGCCCTGAACTCCCTTACCTTGAATCTAAACTCCTCAGCTACTTCTGCATGTGTGTCACTATATGAAGGGTGACTGTTGCCTGCTGCCTCTGTTGACATTGTTGACATTATTTGCGGCAGCAGTCGTCCCTTCAGTCTAACGGCATCCTAAGCGTCATGGGGCTCCTATTTATGCTTGCTTAAGTATGCCATCTTAAGTTTCACCTCT
>JAODKE010000088.1:3272784-3286727 GCA_026779605.1 Mormyrus hasselquistii
TCTCTTTCCCCGGAGGACACAATCCTCTTCCGCCCTTCTCCCCCACAACCCCCACCACGCCAGTCCCCTCAGACAAATTCCCCCACACCCCACAAACCCCCCCCCCCCCCCCCCCCCGCTCTCCGAATGCACTCACTTTATGCCCGACTCTTTGCTTACCGACTGACTTGACTGGAAGGCAAAACAAAATATTTGCACAGTAAATACTTTTAATGACAATATTAAAATATTCCTGCATGATTCTCTGCTCTTGAGCTGTCGCAGTCAGTCTTGATGATTGAACCTGATGACAAATGTGTTTTTTATTTTATTTTTTTTGAAAAAGCATTGAATCTCTGCACGCCTGGTCCCTTGCAACCCGATTCTGGATATGTAGTTTGGGATGCAGGGATGGATGGACTGAGATTCTGGTTTACTGGGAGTGCTGAAGGCTGGTAATTGCAGTAAGGACAGATGACAGTGGGGAAGCCAGAACGATACAATCGCAGTACCTCCGTGACATTATATAACCGGCATTATATAACCTATTGTGGTTAAATGCGTTGGATGGATAGATGTGTATTGCTAAATAATGAAGAGGCAGTCAAATGTCAGTGTCAGGATGGAATTGGTAAGATGGGAAAGGTTAGCCGTTTCTGAGTTCAAATTTTTTGAAGTCCGTGTACTTGAGTGTTATGAAATGCTCTGCAAACACAGACAAACGAGTGCCTGGCCTTTCACATCTATGGATGAAAAGGTCAGTAGCTGAAGGTGTGGCTGTTCTGCATGAAAGCCCATTACTGAGAGCGCTGGCAATCAATACTTATCATGGAGACCTTGAGAGTTTGCCCGCGCCTAATTCACTCTGGGGGGATGTATTTTAACTATTCGTTTATTTATTTATTTACGGCAGTGCATCTGAAATCGTAGAGAAAATCTTGTGGGTTGTATGTGTGCGCGCATGTGTCTGTTTCCAGTTGTTTTCAGTACATAGCATGCAGTCGGAACAGCTGCATACCAGTCACTCAAAGGAGAGAAGTGGAACTGGTGCCCAGACTGTACTTCTGAAAAAGCGAGATTTACTTAGTTTCTCAACACAAGCTCCTTTTTTGTAAGAATAGGAGTGAGACACAAAGGAGACCGCGAATTCACGTGCAATATCAGTGCCTGACCTCACACATGCTCTGCCGGGTGAATGTCCCATAGACGCACTCCACAATCTTGTGGAAAGCCTTCCCAGAAGACTGACAGCTATTATAGCTGCAAACGGGGGGACCGACTCTGTATCGACGCCTATGGATTTAGAACGGGATGTTGTAAAGGTTTCTGTACAGTAGGTGCAATGGTCAGGTTTTCATACACTTTTGTCCCTATAGTGTAATAACAAATATAGTAACTGCTTGGGATAAAAAGTGTCTCATGACTCATTAATCATGAATAAACATTAGATGAGTATTTCACATGTGTTATTCGTGGAATGTTCCTTCAGTAGTTCCTTCAGTAGTTCACGAAGGTTTACAGCATTAACAAATATAGTAACAACTTTAGCTCATTAATGATGAAAGGACATAAGATCACTATGTAACTAAGACTGAGTTTGTGGCTAAAATCACAAGTAATAACAAAATATTACATTTTTTGTGCCCCCTCAAGTAGAGTGTTACCAATGATTCATTGTGGGATACAGATTACGTATCTGATAATGTGATGCTGTATGGTTTATTTTAACCTGTGGGGCTCTTTGTGGTTTTGTAACCCTAACTGCTGCTTTCAACAGACAATTCATTTGCACATATTTGGCCACTCATATGCTAGGAGTTTCCCCTGACTTTCTGGCTAGAAAATCCGGTCCTAATATTGTTTTTGATATTTGAGCACCCGAAAGGTAATTATGGCGTGTTTAATGTCCTCCTAGCCTTTGGACCTGCCTTTGATTTCAGTAGAAGGTCTGATTCTTCTGTCAAGCACCTCGCTCCAGAGTAAACCTTGCGGAGAAAGAGCTTTTTTTTTTTTGTCTGGGGCTTCAAAGATACAATACAGCGAAGTCAATAATTCTCTTTTTCAATACGAGACTCCCCTCATTGATTTCAGCCACATTTCATGGGTAAATAAGAGAGCAGAACTTTTTTCCATGAAGAGTATCCAGTTTACGCAGAGAGGGAGAAAACGTCAGCATGTGCAGAAGAATGAATAAAACAGCCAAATTAGTTTTACTCTAGCGCGGAAACTTTGACTGATTCGCGAGCCGCACTTCTCCTCGTCTATCCGTCAAGCGGCCGACACCGGCTCTCTGGGGTCGCAGGAGCTCGGCACACAAAGGTTGTTCTTCGCTAGCAGTGAATTGCTCGCCCTGATTTGTTTACCCTTTCAAGATCAAGAGTTCTGCTTTGGTGATCCTGTGAGAGATAAAGCCCGCCTCTACCCTGCCTCTGCGGCATCTTTGCAAAGCACCGATATCCTCCCGTGCTGTCAGTGACAAACATGCGCTGGCATGTGATTTGTAGCTGCTATACAATATGTGAGTGTGGCGGGTGGGGGTCGGTGGGGGTGTGGGTATTATATTTATTACCAAATGTCCCAGCAATGTGATAAAAAAAAACCTGTTATTTTGATGGTGTCGGGACAATTTTATCCATCCCCACGAAGAGAAACTAATTTTTATAAAAACCTATAACTGCAATCAAAAATGTGAAAAGTCTTTTATTTTGTTTGGTTCCTTATGCTTACGGCTGGGTTGGGGGTTAAGGTTGTCAATTTCAGGATTAGGGTTTTTCCCATAGAAATGAATAGATGATCACAAAGATAAGAATGCAAGCATGTGTGTGTGTGTGTGTGTGTGTGTGTGTGCGTGTGTGTGAGCGCATGTGTGTGTGTGTGTGTGTGCGTTATGCTCCCTGCTCCGGTGTCCCTAGTGTTGAGTTCAGCTGGCTGTCACCACCTACGGGAGGCGAATGTTGCTGAGGGTGTGTCAGTCTTATCCAATAAATAAGCGAGTCCCGGAAACTGATCCATGGGGGGAATTTCAGCGAGGTTCACCTTCCACACGTCTCCTTTTCACGGCCCATCAGCCCCAGCTGATGACCAGACATTGATCGACACGGGAGCGGGTACCATCCTGTTCTGTTTAAAGTAAGCTCTCAGGTTTAGTCTTAGGACTTGTTCCTGTTCTGGGATCAGTGGTGTCAATGTCGTCCTCTCTCAAGGAAAAAACTACATTCCCGGGGAAAGTAGAACACATGAAGTCAATAGATGTTTGTTTCCATCACCAATGGGTGTTTAAGAAGATCACTGTATAGAAAGAGCCAATCAGAGAGCAAATAAACCAATGAGACAGCTGATTGAAGAGCAAATAAACCAATCAGATAGCCGATCGAAGAGGAAATAAACCAATCAGAGAGCAAATACATATTTCACTACTTATGATGACATATAACATATTTTAAGTATTTACCTTTTAGGTCTTCAAGTATTGAATGGTATTCAGTAACTTTTTATATATATTTTAAAATATTTGATAGTTGCTCTTAAGTGAGGGCGCGCATGAATTGTTGACTGTGGTTTGTCTTTTTTGAGCATCCATTAGTTATTCATACTGTAAGTGTTTGTCCATCAGAGAGGCTGAAATCTATCCCAGGTAGTACAGGATGCAGAGTAGAGCAACACCTTGGATGGTGGGCCATGGTAGGGCTTGTAGTCTCACACCCAATCGGAGACGGGGCAATTTTCGAGGTACCTAAATGTTTTGGCGCGTGGAAGTCAGCCAGGATACCCAGTGTGAGTCCAAGCAGAAACATGGAGAAAAGACGCAGCTGTGGGGGTGTGTAGCTGGAGAAACGTGCACTGTATCTGTGCAGTAGTGGCTTAATGGTTAAGGAAGCACACTTGTACTTCAAAGATTGCAGGTCCAAATCCCCAAGTTGCATGTCACCACTGAGGTACCCTGAGCAAGGTACCGTCCCCAAGCACTGCTCCCCGGGCGCTGAATTAGCTGCCCCCTGCTATGTCACATATGGGTTGAATGCAGAGGACACAGTTTGTTGTTGTTCACTGTCTGCTATGGTGTGCACTGATCGCTAAATTCTATCTAGGTACTTTGTTAAGTGGAATCTGGCTTGGTAATTAAAAAATTTTGCACTATATTTTAGTCCTCAGTCTTCTTTATTGGTGAGTTTTTTTTTTCTTCCAATAGCACTGGAATAGGCAGTGAATTTTAAAGGGGGGATCTTTGCTGGCTATACAATTGGTATGCATAGGGTCAGCTAATAACCTGAAAACAAGATGCCTGCTTGCCATACCGCTGGGCGAATTCATTAAATGCTTCTGCTCCACTGACCAGTGCCCATGGCCTACTGGGTTGGGGGGCGTGGATGGGGGGGCAGTTTTTTCGGGCATTTGCGTCTATATAAATCCGCACTCATTGGCAGTCACCGGATCTGTGCTTCCTGCGCCAGATTTTTGGATTATTGGACGGGGAGTCATTTCTTTTGAATTCCGTGATTCCATTCTGCGCGCCGACTGACCTCCGATGGTCCCCTTTTGGTGGCGAAGGGTGTTTTGGCCCGAATGCCATTCCTGCCCCAGCTAGGACAAGGATTCCAGCTACAGACTGGGGGACGGTTAACAGTGAGGAGGGGGAGCAGATGTCTGCAAAGTGCAACTGAACGAAATAGAACAAACGACGCCGAAAATGTCATTTGGCCAATAAATAAATACGCAGAAATAACAAAAATGGTACGAAATCTGCAGCTCGATAAGAGACGAGACAGTTCAAGAAATTTAAAACAATTTTGAATTGAAATTTAAGAACGAGTAAACAATGCAATAATTAATAAATATATGCAGTGGGCAAAAGGATGGAAACAGATAAATGTTATATTATAAATATTGATAAAGTGTAGAAGTGGAATATTGACAATGTGCCATAGAGCGCAGCGGTATGCAGGCATAGCAAAGCACCTGGTCCTCGCACACGGAGCGCGGTCCTTCACGGACATTGGGTGCCGTATGAGTCTGGTGTCTCCGTACTCGCCGAGTGTAATTACACTGGGCATAGCCGTCCCTCGACGCGGCACAGCACGGCCACGGGCCGTGCCCTTCCTTAACACCAGAGCCTTTCCGTCATGGCCCATCACTCACGCAACCGCTGCTCTCAGGGTAATGGCTGTTTTCGGCCGTTCCTTTTCCCTGGATTTTCGTTAACGTTATTGAAGTGCTTTTTTTGTCGTTCCCCCGCTGTCATGAAAGCAAAGTAGGCAGATTCCAAGGTGAGAGCGTGTTCCTAAAAGTACGTAGCAGCCATGGGTCATTATTCTCCTATATAAATAACTAGCGAAGAACAATTAACTGGCATGCGAGTTTCTCGAGACCATTCAGAACTACACTATATTGACAAGTATTGGAACAGCTGGCCATTGCACCTACAAAAGCCTTTATGACATCCCATCAATATGGAGTTGGTCCCCCCTTTTTCAGAAATAACAATTGCCACTCTTCTGGGAAGGCTTTTGGAGTGTGTCTGTGGGATTTTTTTCTTCCAGAACAGCATTTGTGAGATCAGGCACCGATGTTGGTAGTGAAGGCCTGGCTCGCAATGTCTGTTGGAAGCATAGAATTGTCCAAAACGTCTTGGTGTCCTGCAGCATTAAGTGTTACGTGATTCGTCTCTCCACAGAACACGTTTCCACTGCTCCAGGGTCCAGTGGCAGCGTGCTTTACACCATTCCGTCCGACGCTTGGCATTGTGTTTGATAATGTGAGGCTTGCATGCAGTTGTTTGGCTATGGAACCCCATTCCATGAAGCTCCTGGTGCGCAGTTTATTTGTTGGGGTTAATAGCAGAGGAAACTGTAACTCTGCTGTTATTGAGTCAACAAAGTGTTGCCGACTTCTATACACTATATGCTTCAGCACCCGGCGACCCTGTTCTGTTATTTTATGTGGTCTGCAACTTCATGGCTGAGTTTCTGTTTTAGCTAATAATAACACTTACCGTTGACTGTGGAATATCCAGCAAGGAAGAAATTTCACAAACTGACTAACTTACTGCATTGTATTACCACAATAATTCAACAGATTATACCAAGTAATGAATGTTTGAATATTCAGACCAGCTTCTACAAGGTGGCTCATTGGGCAGTGATGTCACCTTGCACCTGTAGTGTCAGAGGTTCAAATCTCATCGCTTTGTCAAGTTTGCACTAGGTCTTTTAGTTTCCTCCCATACTCATGCAGTTGTGTTGGACTCTCTAAAATTTTGTGCCTGTATGTGCTTTCTGATGGACAGGCATCATATTCGCGGTGTCCCCCGCCTCATGACCCGTGAAGGACAGGCATCACATCCAGGGTGTCCGCTGCCTTGTGCCCTCTGCTGCCTGGAATAAGTTCAGGGCATGCAGTTGGAGGCTGGATATCAAACAACTTTTTCACAGCTTTTATCTTACATTTAAGTACTATCAAATACAGCCATCATACATTTGCGTCTCATGCACAGCCCTCGCTCTCCATTTGCCTCAAGTGTCTGTGCTTAGTTTTGTTAAACGCCGCTTACGGGGTTCACGGCCGCGACAAATGTTCCGCTACAGCAGGAGATTTCACGGCACAAAGCCTGCCGCTTTGCCGCACGGCGGTGTCCGTGCCCCCCGACCCGCATTCCTCCCTGAAGGCGTGTGATTTAGCATGCCAGGGTGGCGCCGCTTCCTCCCAGGTAACTATGCGAACGCGCCTGAAAAAGCGTCTGAGACCAGTGACCGAGTGATAAAGGTGAATCAGCGGCAGCGCTCGGCAGAGGATAAAGGCTTCCTTTCACCTTTGGGGGACAGCGAGCGGAAGGCTGAGCTTTGAAAACAATTGTCAGAAACATGGCAGTGTTGCGCATTTCTCCAGCAGGCTGGAACACAGGGGGCTCTCATCGAACGCAAAGCATAAAGTGCAAAGCTCAACTCACATTTATGGCCGTTTTCCATTTCGCTATTTTGGTTTTTCCTTGCTTAATATATATTCTTTTTCCTATAGTGCTTCATTGAACAGTTGTACTCTATAATAAAATGCATATTAATAAAATTACAAAAAAAACCATTAGTGCACCTCAAAGGCAAATCTGTAACGAGTGTCGTGCACCTGCACGTTTGTACGAAACGAGCAAAACCACTTTGCGGCACATTTTGCGGCCGTGGAAATGGGCCCCAGTGGCAGCTGGTGGCATTAAGGGGGTAAGAAGATAAAACATTTTACCACATCGCGATAATGAATTTCTCCAAAGAGTGAAAATGTGTTTTTCAATGACAATAAAATTTCAGCAGTGAGTTTTTTCCAAGTTACTTATTTCACAGTCTAATCTGAAACATAGAGGTACTACCTCCTCTCGCGCTATAGACTAGCTATTTCTGGTGAACTCAGGTAAACAGCCCGTTTACTCACTTACGCCTGAGGAAAAGAAACTACGACACATTTCTGTCTTGTCTCCAGAGACGATACGCCGGGCCTCTCGCCCCATCTGCAGACCAGCTGCCTGACCGCTTCCATTCCTGACTAAATCCAAGATGGCCGACTTGTGCTGTGTTCCCAGTCTGATCAGAGCCGCATCCCTCTGTTCAGGGCGCCTGAAAAAAAAAAAGATCCAGCCTTAAGACTGACACCCCCTCCCCTCAATCCAAACACAGTCTCTGTTCCGTTCTCCTGCCTGTGTGGCGTGGATCAGTTCCTCAGCCAGAGCACGTCATGTCAAATGTTTGCCTCTCTGCATGACCAGACGCCCTTTTTTAACGGTACATGTGGCATGTCATTCCGGAGCAGAGACTCTCCAAGAATCTTTGGGTAGCCATGTGTACCGGCTCTGCGTACGTTTTAATATTTCATGAGTGTGTTTTCAAGGCTGTAGCGTCTCTGTGGCCTCCCGCTGTGAGATGTGCCCTTTTAAGAGGGGAGCGGAGGGCTGGCAGGCCACCAAGCCAGAGCTCGCGGGCTAATCTGCAGATGGGCTACCGCTGAGCACGGCCGTCAGGTGAAGAGTAAATACAGGCGCCGTCAGCGCTGACAGGGCCACACAGGGGGGTCGGGGAGGGTGTGTATCTGAAGTTGGTATCAGAATGATATCCACTGATCGCTGACAGCTTGCAGGTGCCTGAATAACATTGACGTCGTTAGCATTAGCATTCGTTCGTGACCATATCGTCTAATCTGTCCCTTTGTCTCGGCCGGCGGCTCAGTGGTTTTCCGAGCGGGGAAAACTAAAAAGAAACACGGCATTCCCGTCCTCCCCTGGGCCGTGAGCTGTGTTCCGAGTTGCGGGTCATTTAAATTCTGCTGCGGCTGTTTTCACGCCACCTCATTTGACTCACAGAGCTAGTTAGAGCGTACGGTGTTTTGCCAGGGAAGTGGGCAGCGCGGACGTTAGCGTGGGGCTCTCGGGATTCGGAGGACATCCAGCTTCAGACACCTGAAAAACCCCAAGGGTGACACCCCTGCCTCGTATAGAGTGACCTGCAAGGCTCACATTACGTTTCCAGCTATAATGGCCGCAGTTTAATCCCTATAATATTGTGCAAGTGGAATCCTGGGAGACAATGTGGGAGGAGTCTGATATGCAAATCAAGCGCTCTGTTTAAAACCACCAAGCTTATTACTTATATTTGTAATTTTCCAGACACGGGAAAGAAAATGCCGATCTGATTACAACACCCTTTTCCTTAGTGGATGAGCTTAGAGTTGGATGATGTGCAAACTGAAGTGGGATAAAAACAGATATTTCTGAGTTTCAAACACACATCAGCAGGAAAGGGTGGCTGAGATGTCCTCTGTGTTTCTGGCTGTACCCTGGGCTCACATAAATGAGACAAATAGCATTTATAACTGTCACGCCATTTTGTCCTTGTTCGTTTACGTTGAAGGTCCTTCGTGGAAAATACTGTTTATTTACCTAAAACTGGGAGCTTGTGCCCCTGCATCAGCCGGAACAGAATAACTCTGTAAGATCTGGATTGTACCAATTAACACCCCTCATTGTGATATATACTATTCTCCCATCTAATGTCAGATGAGTGGTATCTCCTTTAGATTTATATGGAAATCTACAGTTTATTTTTGGATGACTATTTTTGCCTTTTCACTACCTCTTGGCAAAGTTGCACAGCGACTGAATAATTCCTGATAAATCAACTCTTCCACTTGCGTTTCTCTCTTCCTCCTTGGTGCTGGAGGAAAGAAGTGTGAGAGTGGAAACGCAGAGGTGTATCTCAGATAAAGGGGCCCGATGGCCTATTTATTGCAACAGGAAGCACCTGAGGAGGGATTTCCTGCTCCTTACTTTAGATAATGATGCCCGTCGCTCATTTTTCACCTCCTAAGTTCCAGAGCATAAATCTTCAATGGACAGCAGTCATTTGCCTTTAGTGAAGTAAATCTGAGGTCTCTGAATGATTATTTTAAACGTGACTCATTTACTGCTGCAGTTTTTCTAAAATGATGAGGAAATGGGCTTCATTTGCACCCTCTCTTTTTGCGTTCGTTGACGAGCGCTCTCCCTTAATCCGATGACACGGTACCCCCTCGCTGGCTATTCGCTTACCCACTCGGGCCGTCGAACAGCGACACAATGCGCGTTGAGTTTGGCACGATCCAGGGCTGCGAAGCCACTGGCTCAGACAGAGTGCTTGCTTTCGCTCTCCGTTCTGGCTAACGGCACTAACAGGCCCCCTCGTGCGTCCCACTAACTGCCTGTTTTGTGTTAGGCCCTGGCGAACATGTATTGGCATCCTACATGACAAGAATTTATATTACATTATTTATGTCAGGTACCTGCCTTTGTTTTCATAAATTAACATTAAAATGTATGTTTTCTTAATTTATGTGACACAAATGTGCTCTTAAAAACCACATTGCTATTTTTAATATGCTCCTTACAGATATACTCTAATTCCTTCCGTTTTATTTTTAGTTATTTGTGTGTTTGAAGATAAATCACTGCAGTGTGTTTGTTTTCTGGTTGGAAGCTGTAAACTCTACTGCTCATTCTCAGTTAATTAAACATGCATGACAACTGTATGCCTGAAGGCATGGCAAAAACTAATCACTCCTGACAAATCGCTGGCTTTGCAGCCCAATACTGAATTGAAATTGAATTGAAATTCCTTTCAATTGGGCATGATGATATCAGAGGATATAACATAATGAAATTCAAATCCAGAATGAACCATTTGCATGATTTAAATTATTTTAAATCACTAATATTAGCATTTTTCACACTTCTGCTAAAAACAGGCCTACGTTCGAGCAGCACTGCTATCAAAAACTAATTTCAATGTGAATTTACAAGATAAGCTGTGTACAGTATCTGTGAAATCTTTTTGTGAACATTAAACCCCAAAGACATGCCTTTTCCTTGCGAAAATTAAAAATATCATATGGACTGATTAATTATACTTCACTGACAGTTTACAATGGAAATCATTCAAAAGACTACATGGATTTAAGTGCTAAAAATGACAAATATGTGTTTTGCATACGTGCATGTCTTTTTTAATGAGCTCCTCTCTAGCCCTGCTACTGAAGTAGAACATTCACACGTTCGTTCCCTATAACGTTTCCTGAAAGGCGGCGATCGCTCCGCCAGCAGTGCAACAGTGTCTCCTGAAGGGCACTAATTTTAGACTCTTATACATAAAAAAATAGGACCTATGTCCCATTTAAATAGCCACACAAGCCGCCAGAATACAGTAAGCAGATACTCCATTAACTAAATTAAATATAGAACCTTTGTGTAGAAAGACAGTGTGGATATTGTCTGGATTGCAGCTTTTTATAAATATTCCATTAGTACTGTCAGTTTAATGTAACATAATTTTTCTTTTCAAACAACCGATAAATTGCCCTTAACCATCTTCTGCCTCCCCCCCCCCTACCTCCCACCTTTATTACATGCATATCAATTCCTGTGGCAAGCAGTCCAACTGTAAATTTAAGCCTGGAACATCGTCCGTCCAGCCTAAGCGATGTCCCTCATGCGCCACAAAATGCGACGAGCCTGGAAATGCGCTGCCGCTGCCGTGACTGTGACAGATGGAGGGGAAGTTGTTTAATTTTACATGGAGCAATAAAAGCTCCACCTTATGAGATCTAACAAGTGTCTCCTTTATGGCTTTTGTGCGTTTGATGCTTGAATAGCATGCATGATGAATGAGCCCGTCTGATCTTAGCACCAAGTGGGGGGTTATGACTGTTTATAGGAGAATAAAGACTCATGGTACAATAACATCTCTTTCCAGATGAGTATTATCATTACCATACTTATCATCTTGTTCATTGCAAGACGAACAAATTCCCTGTAATTTCAAGCACCTTCTTCAGCTACAACCAATAGGAGACGTTGCTGCTTTGTTTAATCTTTTTGCCACAACACTGCCAACCAATTTATTCTTCATCTGAATCAGTGATTTATCGTTTTTCCCTAAACGGTTCTTGAAGATGAAGTTAAAAAAAAACAAAAAACCAAGCAATTTACAAGAAGGATGTGGTCAAAAACGATTTACTGTGCAGAGTGTGACATGCGACTACAGTTTAATGCGAAAGCAGAGGCAGGTCTTTCGCCTGCTGTCACTGACTTTCCTCGAACCTGTGTTCGCTGCCAGTGCTGTATATACACCGTAGTGGTGCTCTCGGCACTTGTGGGAGGAGTGACACTGCTGACGTCCTTTTCATTTATCTCATGGCTGTGTTTGAGAGAGAGAACTCTAGGTGCCAAGGAGACAGATCTATTGCCTGTTCAAATATAATGGTAAAACTACCATTTCGCTCGGTAAGCTTCACTAGTAAAAGTTTAATGGCTCATGGCTTTAATGCTAATTAAATGCATTAAACATAATGGCAGGAGAGGTGAAGGGGGTCACTTTATATGGGTCAAAAGAAACAATAAACGTAATTAAATATCGCTTTGCTGAGCGATCTAACATTTAAATTGCATAAACAGAAAGCCGATCTACTAGCTGTTCATTCATCATCCTGCGTCCAGCCCCATCTATGAACTTGTAGGATGCCTGCAGTTCAAGGTGCTTTATTACTGTGCAATCATGTGCTAATTAGTGTCAAATCCCAGATGCCCCCGAAGCACTGGGTTAGGACACGCCCCATTCGCATTCGAAATCACATGTTCGGCGTGATGTCACGAGGTTCAGCTTATCGAAGTGCCCTGTCTAGGATTGTGCGCTAGCAGAGAACAGAATTCCGAGAACAGAATGAAAGCAGATCAGGGTGATTTTTGTCTAGATCTCTGGATCCTTGTTCAATCCATGCTACCCATCAGATAACATGTTGCAAAGCGCTCCGGTGTGTCACTAAACTCTGGTTTTGTTTATTGTAGTCCTCTTAGAAAACAGATTGCCGCTTTTTTCAGGGCCTTGATATTTAGAAATTTAAATTTTCTATAATGCAGTGCAGGACACGCAGATAGAAGTGGATTCGAGGGAGTAAATTTTTTTAAATGACACAATGTTTTTGTAAGTGTTCTTGTAAAAAGGGGATAAAGCCAACACAAAATGAGGGGAGTGGTTGGTAATCGTTCATTTCAAATACAATTACAGAAAGAGCTTTTAAAGGTAAGCAAATAATTCCGGGAGTCTGCATAAAAGCCTCCCATTAATTTTCTTCCTTAAATTTCCGTGAAGGAGGGTGAAGGGAACCTGAGGTTTGATTACAGTTTCTAAAGAAGCAATCAACTTTCTCCAAGAGTCTGTCTGGGAACATGACATGACCTAATGAAGCAGCGATGTTTTTAACAATTAATATTTAAAAGCCGTGTGAGTAACAGATCACCTTTAGGTGTTGAATGAATGGATACATTCCTTTATTTTGTTGGTGACAAGTTCTGCATTGTATCTGGAAAATATCCTAATTTAACTGTAGTCTGCTGAAAACATAATGTATCTGAAAATGGCTTGAATAAATTACTTAAAATCTAAGCTGAAATAAAAAGTCTGGTATATATATATATATATATATATATACACTGTCATGCACATATTTACGTATGTATACATACTGTAAACGATAAAACATTGCGGTCAACGGTCCAATGTACTTAAATGGAAATAATTTTGAGCGGAAAATCACTTATTTTGTGTGCCTGTGCTTTAGTTTTGTGATCGAAGGTGTCACTAAGGTTTTTGTACGCCCTTCCCCTGATGTATCATTCTTCAGGTGCCTTTATGACATCGTGGGCAGACCGTCACATATTAGCTGAGAGATGCTAGAAATTAAAACTGGAAAATAAAATAAAATCTGAAGCAAGCCACTCCAATGTACAGAGACGCAGTGTAATAAATTAAGCAATACTATTTGCCCATGTTCAAATCTCTCTCCTTTCAAGGTCGATTTAAATGCCGTGCAGTTTGAGGCAAATGGACTGCTTTATTTGTGAAAGGTCGCTGAAAAAGCCATTCAGGAATGCTCTGCTTGTCTATTGATAACCGAAGAAAATGTGTCAGGACGAGATAACAAAGCCTGCTGGGTTTCTGCAGTCTCTATGAATTTATGATCATTTTCCATCTTCCAGGAAATGCCTACCGGGAATGCATGGAGAACGGCACTTGGGCTTTTAAGAGTAACTACTCCGGCTGTGAACCCATCTTGGAGGAAAAGGTGTTTTTCAGCCCTATTCTGTCACGCCCAGTAGCTGATTTTGGGCCAAAGTTCACAAAAATGCATCACTCGACACACAGAGCTTTGATCTCTCTATTTTTCTCATTCATTGCATTAAACATTCTGCCTATTTATTATATAAAAAATATCTTTAGCTTTTTTCATTCTGAGATGTGCATTTGTTCATAATAGAAAATTGTTACAGATAAACAAAGTCATACTGAATATATTTTTGGTTGTTTGTGCCAAGTACCCAAAGTCGTGTTTAGAAAATGGCACAGAACTCAATTTCCCACACATTTAAGTGAAAGAATAGAGCGGACATCAGGGAAAACTCT